>CM066333.1:101845568-101863068 GCA_033807585.1 Hydrophis major | reverse complement strand
TTTTATATATTTATGGTGTGTGTGCGTGTGAAGGTACTAATACCCCTTCTCTTATTTTCTTTCCACAACAACCCTGTGAGGTGGGCTGGGCTGAGAGAGAGGGACTGGCCCAAATGTTATCCGGCTGCCTTTCATGCCCTGGCGGGACTAGAACTCACCATATCCTGGTCATAGGCTCAAAGTCACTCAGCTGGCCTTCCTGCCTAAAGTGGAACTAGAATTCACAGTCTCCTGGTGATAAGAGCCTATCTTAAACCCCTGACACCAAACTGGGTCTTTCATTTCTCTTGTATCACTTTTTTTCTGCCTTGTTTTCCAGACTTCCAAGATTCTGGCCACCTGACCTCTTTAGATCTGCCTTCCGAGCCCACTCCCTCAAAGTGATGTAGGAAAAGGGTATCACTGTTTCATCCCAGCAAGTTCTTGATGGTCATTCTTGTCCCTCCAGGTTCCTGAACTGGATTTAACTCCGTTGCAGGAGCTACAGGATTTCCCAGAGACCGTGGCTCACGGCACACTTCTGCGCCACTGGCCAGCCATTCGTCAGCATGGCCTGTCTCGCATGGGGAGAACACACATCCATTTAGCCCCCGGATTGCCAGCGGAAGGGGCCATCCTAAGTGGTGAGTGCTGCACTTTGAGAAAAGGGGTGTGTGTGTGTGTGGAAGAGGGCAGGTTGCCTTGGGTTCAGTGGCCTCGGAATCCTTCTCTGTTGGGAGTTTCAAACAGGCTCTCACTCCGGTTTTAATCCCTGTTAGCAGCGGTTTCCTCCGGGAGACCGTCCTGGATTTTGGATTGATTGTAAAGACGCTTAAAAGGCTGTGCAGTAGGTAGAATGCAGTATTGCTGGCTAACTTTGCCCACTGCCAGGCATTTGATCCTGACCGGCTCAAGGTTGACTCAGCCTTCCGTCCTTCCGAGGTTGGTAAAACGAGGAGCCCCAGATTGTTGGGGGCAAGAGGCTGCTGACCTTTGCAAACCACTCAGAGGGGGCTGTAAAGTGGTATATAAACCGAAGTGCTATTTTTATCATTATTAAAGGTTGGAAAACCTCATATCCCCCAGGTTTACAAATCAAAGGGCTTAGACACACCCAGTAGAGGGAGCAGGGAAGGACCTTGGCAGACAGAAGGAAGTGAGGGGTTTTCAGTGAGGAGTTCTCTCTTCCTTCCAGACGTTTCATAACCAAACTAGGTCACATCGTCAGTGCTAGAATGAGCAATCCTCCACCCACTTCTAGCACTGATGAAGTTGGGTCATGAAACATCTGCAAGAAAACCACCCAGCTCAGAGACCACCAGGGACCCTTCATTTCAACCCTGAGCTATAAACATTCTCCTTTATTAGTACAGGAAGGGGGATGCTACCAATGCAATGGTCAGATAAATGGAGATTTGAGCCCTGGCCAAGAAAATAACTGGAGAAAACATCTCAGACAAGACTTGCAAGATCCTGTTACTATCCCTGTTACCATAAAAATAATCCAGATTTAAATGGCCTGGGTTTCTTAGTTTGGTTTACCTTGTAGGTCTGGGAATAGTGTGATGTGTGAACCTCCACCAAAATAATTGAATAATCAACCTGGTGTGTACAATCCTAACTTGGACAAACCCTTCATGCATTCAAGTCTAGCCTTGTCCTTCTCTTCCCAGGGATGAGAAACAGTTCTGAAGTGGCCATAATCCTTGATATTCCCAAGGTGCTGGCAGGTGAGTGAAGACCAACCTGGTAGAGCAGAAGCGAGGACTAAACTTTTGATTTAACAGCTTGCCTGCCTACAGTGGACGCTCCATCTTTTTAAGCTTTTAAGGAGAGATTGGACAGCCATTTGTCTGAAATGGTGTAGGGTCTCCTGTGTGAGCAGTGGGTTGGATGCCAAGAGCCATTCCAACTCTGCGACTCAATCACCTTCCATGGAGCAGAATGGAGTTGCAGGGATTGGGTTTGTCTAGTCTAGTGAAAAGGTGTGACGTGATACAAGCCTGCCAATATTGGAGGGGCTGCCCCCAAGAAGAGAGGGTCAGCCTATTCCCCAAAGCCACTGGTGGTCCGTGAGAAAATGTTGGTGGTCCGCAGAGAAATGTCCCCCGTCCCCCCCAAAGCAACTAATCCAGGCTGCGTGGGAACACGAGGCTGTGCTGCCCACATGGCCCGCGGGAACACAAGGCTTGCGTTGCTTGCATAGTGAACAACACGAGGTAGTGAGGGGAGGGGGGAAAGGGTGGAGGGGGGGAACTTGCCCCACTCACCCCACACATCTGGCTTGGCCACCCAGCTGCTTCTTTCTTCTTCTGCTTTTGGCTGCATGCAAAGAAAGCAGCCGAAGTCTTTCTTTCTCTCCCCTAAACTCTGCTAGAAATGAGTCTTCGGGACCCTGCAAGGCCTCCTGCGCCAAGAGGCTGAGCTGGCAAAGACTCATTTCCGGCGGAGTTTGGGGGAGAGAAAGAAAGACTTCTGCGGCTTCTGCTGCTTTCCTTGCATGAAGTCAAAAGTCTCTCCCTTTCTCTACCCCTGAGAACGGAGCTGGAGACAGTGTCCTGTGATTCCCAAATAAAGAACGATCGGTCGGTAGGAAAACAGAGTGGGGCATTTTCCTGCAAACTTTTTTTGGGGGGATTTTCCCAGGGTCTCTGGTCCGCAGGATTTAAAATGATGAGTTTGTTGGTCCCTGAGGTCCAAAAGGTGGGCAGCTCCTGCTCCAAAGCCCCTGAAGGCAGGACAAGAAGCAACGGATGGAAACTAACCAAGGAGAGAAGCAACTTAGAACTAAGGAGAAAGCCAGTGGAACTGCTTGCCACCAGAAGTTATGGATGCTTCATCACTGGAGGCTTTTAAGAAGAGATTTGACAACCCTTTGTCCGAAATGATGTAGGGTTTCCTGCTGGAGCAGGGGGTTGGACTAGATGACCTCCAAGGTCCCTTCCAGCTCTGTTACCATCCTGCGTTCGTTTCTGAGGCTGAAGGTGGAATGTGCAGGCGGGCAGGTGGTGGGAACCAATCTGAAATCCTGGGAGAGAGGCCTCAACTTGTCTTTTAGAGGCAGGGGGTTTCTTGGACTCAGAGAAGTGCTGCTCTCCCCACAGATGGGATCTCTTTCTTCCGCTCGGCTAACGGAGTCATCCTGAGCCCAGGCAACGCAGAGGGGCTGCTGCTTCCCCGCTACTTCAGCAGAGCACTGCAGCTTCGACCTCGGCGTAAGTCTGAAGCTTCTTCTAGGTCTTAGGCCCAGTTCAGGGCTCTGCAGGTTCAAGACGCTCGTGGATAAAACCAGCGGTTTGAAGTCGTGTGTGTGTGTGTGTCTTGAGTGTAGGCCAGTGATGGCAAACCTTTTTGTTATGAAAGCATGTGGGTGCCGGCACCCATAATGCAATGCGCCCTGCCCTCTGCACATGTGTACGTAACCACCCCTGCTTTATCCCCGTTACCTGCACTGTGGATGTGTGTGCCTCTCCGCTGATTTTTGGCCTGTTTGAGGCTGTTTTTGCCTTCCTGGAGGCTCGAGAGAAGCCTCTGCAGCCTCGGGAGGCCGAAAAACGGGCCTGTTTCAGCACTTCCACTATTTCCAGAAGGCCTGTTTTTCGGCCTCCCGAGGCTGCAGAGGCTTCCCACGAGCCTCCAGGAAGGCAAAAACAGCCTCAAACGGGCCAGAAATCAGCCGAGAGGCACACACATCTGCAGTGCAGGTAAGTTTGGCTGGGGCTTGCTTGCTCACACAAATGGCTCTGTGTGCCACCTGTGGCACGCCTACCATAGGTTCACCATCACAGGTGTGGGCCGTAGAAGGATTTAACAGAGGCCACCTGGAAACAGCTGGTCTTATCTGGACTTTCCAGGCAGCTCGCCACTACAGTTTGTCCTTACGACTTACGACCGCAACCAGGCCCAGAATTCCTGTTGCTTAAGTAAGATCTTTGGGAAGCGAATGTATGACCTCATCCGTCAAGGGACTCACTGCAGTTGTGAAATTAATGACAACAGTCATTCAGCGAATCTGGCTTCCCCGTGGACCCTGCTCGTCAGAAGGTGGCCCAAAAGTGGATCCTATAACCCCGGGACAGTATAATGGTCATAAGTACCGGTCAGTTTTGCCAAGCGTCTGAATTTTGATCAGGTGACTGTGGAGCAATGGTTGTTAAGTGTGAAAAAAACAGCCATCGGTCGCTTCCCCCGCCCCCCCCAGTGCTGTTGTAACTTCAAATGGTTACTAAATGAACTGTTGTAAGTGGAGGACTACTTGTATTATACAGGGAATAACTCCCCAATCTGGGCCATCTGCTCTTTTTCTCTTCCCAGGTGTCCTCCTGCCTCTTGAGTGACCGTTCTCGACATGGATCTCTTCCCTTCCTTCATGTTCATCCCAGAGACACCCGTGGATCACATACATGTGTCTCTTTGAACACGTCACTAAACCAGGAACCTCACTATTTGAATTAGAACAGACGTCAACTTTCTCTTTTTCTCCTCTCCGTGAGAAATATATCTCCAGTCCCATTCAGGTCGCCTTCGACCTTGGACCCCAACTGAGCCTAAAATTCCTGTTGCTAAGGGAGGTGAGTTTTGCCCCATTTTATGACCTGCCTTGCTACAGTTGCTCAGTGAATCATGACACAACCTCGCATTTACGACCCTCACAACGCACACAACCCCCACATGATCTCAATTTGCAAACAGTTGATGTGTGTCCTACAATCCCATGGCCACAATATGTGGCCCTTTTATAATAACAGTTTTCGGCAAAAAAAAAAAAAAAATGGAACAATCGGTCCGCACTTTTGACGATGGAATTTGCTTATTGGCCACCATAAAAACAGCCCTAAAAATCTGGTCTGGCTTGGCTTCCAACTGCAACGACTGAGGGTGCAAATTTTGGTCTCAATTGTAGTCGTAAGTCGAGGACTACCTGTAAATGGGGGGAAGGGGGGGGAAACATGAAACAGCCTCCTTCCAATCTAGGCAAACTCTGAGGAAGAATATTCATGTTGGGAAGGAAGCATTTTTGTGAAAAATCCTCTTTATAGCCTCTCGAAGACAGTTAACACAAAAGCACTCCACACAATCCACATAAACACACACACACACACACACACACACTCCCTTTTGGGCAAACCGTACAAAAATAACAAAAGAAGTACCAGTCTCCCCAACTTGCATTGGGTAAAATCCCTGAGTTACTTGGAGGAGGAAGGAGTAAACATTGTCCTTCTTGGCAAGATATTTGAAATAGTAAAATTATATTAACTCTGCTGTGTAGTCCTGGTTGTGAACTCTCAAATAGCCTGCTCTGAAATACTAAAACAAGCAAACAGAAACCAACACAATCACACTTAATTCGTCCTTATGCTCTCCTGCTTGAGCAGGGGGTTGGACTAGAAGACCTCAAATGTCCCTTCCCACTCTGTTACCATACTGTATCCTCTCTTCCCTCCATCCTTTTCATAATTCTTCTCCAAGTCTTTATGGATGCCTGGACTCCAATTAGGGCCTTCCACGTCCCCCGTAGAACATAGACAGCCCATTCTGGAGATCAGCTGCTCCTTGGAGAAGGGAAGGCCGTGGTCGGAGAGACATCAGAGGGCTTCATGGCCACCCGTCAACTTGTGGAACAGCTCTTCGTTCAGCGTCTGGCTCCGGTCAGCTGTCCGGGTGGACAGGAAGATATAACCCCCGATGTATTCGTGGACCGTCTTGCAGCCGGCCGAGATGCAGCTGAAAGCCACGTTGATGTGCTCATCGAATTCGATGGCCACCTGAAGAAAAGCAACAGAGGAAGACCGTTGGTGTCAGGGGTAGAAGACCAGGTTCACCCCTGGAGTTGCGACCGAATCACTTTATTGCTGAGAGCCTCTGCGCAGGAACCTTTTCCATTTAACAAATCAATCCCTGCTTGGAGTTAAGGCTCAATTGAATTCAAGGGAGGTTTGACTTAGTTTGCTTGTGGCTACGTAGGGATGCTAAGCTGATGTCTCTTTTGACTCCGTCCCCACTTGTCCCATTCCTTTTTCCCACAGTTGCTGTGGGCATCTTGAGATGCTGATGGTTGGTTTTCTTTAAGCCACTCATGTGGAAAGGAGAGATTTGTCAGAGCGTTTGCAGTTGTTGGAATGTTTAAATTGGGTTGCAAGTAGCTCTGGGGAGACCTGTTGTAACTTTGAACAGGTTGTAAGTAACCTGTCTGAAGTCAAGGATTAGCTATACGGGGGGGGGGGGGGGACTCGAGTCCCTTGTGATGGGGCTGACAATGAGTACAGGTAGTCCTTGACTTACGACCACAAATTGGGCCCCAAATTTCTGCTGCTGAGTGAAGCAGTTCAGTGACTTTTGCCCCCTTTTATGACTTTCCTTACCGCATTCATTAAGTGAATCAACTGCAGATGTCAAGTGAGTCACACGGTTGTTAAGTGAACCCGGCTTCCCCATGGCTGCTCAGAAGGTCGCAAAAGGAGATCATGTGACCTCCAGGGACACTGGGACCATCATAAATACAAGCCAGTTGCCATATGTTGGGAATTTTTATCACATGACCACGTGGATGCCACAACGGTCATTAAGTGGGGAAAAAAATGGCCTTAAGTCCCCTTGTTCAGTGCCATTGCGATGTCAAATGGTGACTAAGTCAAGGGCTACCGTAGTCCCCGCGTATCGGCCACTGTTTCTGGGATGGGCCAAACGAACAGCGTCCAAATCCACTTTCAAGAGTACAAATCCTCCCCTCCTTCGGCGTGGGCTCACCTGGCGAATGTCCCAGTTGACGTTCCACTGACGCATGTTGCTGTACCGCCACGTCTTCACCACATCCCCGACGGCCATGTCGATCCGGATCAAGCGGTTGTTGGCGATCCCCAAGATTTCGTCTTTCCTGCTGCCTTTGAACCTGCGTGCCAAACGCGGGAGCCCGTGAAAGTTTCCCATCCTCCCCACCAGGAGACGCTTCCTGGTTCAAAACCTAAAACCTGCCTTCCTCCTGGTTGTTTTTTGTTTCCCCCTTAAGTCACAAAGAGCCAAATATCTGGCCTTTCTTAAGCAACAAGGCGCCAAACATCTGGGCTGGGTCAACTTTAAGGATAAAATCGATGCTCAGACTAAGCCGCCGGGAGCCTCGATCAAACAGGCAAATGGCACCCAGGAATGGATGGATTTTCCAAGAAAAAATGGCTGCCCCAAGGTGAGTGAGGTGCTATTTTATCTTGGCAAGTTTAAGACTGGTGGACTTCAACTCCCAGAATTCCTGAGCTAACATGACTGGAGGAAGAGGAGGAATTCTGGGAGTTGAAGTCCAACAAGTCTTAACACCGTCGAGATTGAAGATCCCTGATCTAGATTATTGTGACGTTGATTTCTCTACTCCTGCTTTCTGTTGGAGTGGAAAATAACAAAGCAGTTTGCAAAAATGAAACAAAGCAACAGAACATGCTATTGAAGGAAGTGAGTCTATTTAAACCCAAGAAGAGAAGACTTGTGGGTGAACGGGGGAAAGGGTGTACGAAAGGGGATATGATGCTATGCTGTTTTCAGAATTCAGGATGGAGAACACTCAATTACAGAAAGAGAAATTAGGAAATTAGAAGAAGAAAAAAAGGAAAGAAGTACAGTTGTGAATGGTCTAGACATCGCCAAGAGAAGATATGTTCAGGGGCTGGACATCCGTGAGGATTCTGAAATTTGGATTCCTGTTCTAGGCCTAGGATGGGAGTTGAAGACTTCTGGATCTCTTTTCCCTTCCTTAATTTGGAAATCATCCCAGATCCCCTCTTGATCAAAAGTTCCATCCCACCCCCAGCTCACCAAGATAGGTAAGAAGCATGTAGATTTCAGGAAGGTTCCTTGGGAAGGGAAGGGAAGGGAAGGAAGGAAGGACAACTCTAAGAAGTATGTCAATTGCAAGAAAGTTCAAGAACGAAGGAGATTTCTAAAGTATGTCAATTGCAAGAAAGTTCAGGAAGGAAGGACAACTCTAAGAAGTATGTCAGTTGCAAGAAAGTTCAAGAACGAAGGAGCTTTCTAAAGTATGTCAATTGCAAGAAAGTTCAGGAAGGAAGGAAGGAAGGAAGGAAGGAAGGAAGGAAGGAAGGAAGGAAGGACAACTTTAAGAAGTATGTCAATTGCAAGAAAGTTCAGGAAGGAAGGAAGGAAGGACAACTCTAAGAAATATGTCAATTGCAAGAAAGTTCAGGAAGGAAGGAAGGGAAGGAAGGAAGGACAACTCTAAGAAGTATGTCAATTGCAAGAAAGTTCAGGAAGGAAGGAAGGAAGGACAACTCTAAGAAGTATGTCAATTGCAACAAAGTTCAGGAAGGAAGGACAACTCTAAGAAATATGTCAATTGCAAGAAAGTTCAGGAAGGAAGGAAGGGAAGGAAGGAAGGAAGGACAACTCTAAGAAGTATGTCAATTGCAAGAAAGTTTAGGAAGGAAGGAAGGAAGGAAGGAAGGAAGGAAGGAAGGAAGGAAGGAAGGAAGGAAGGAAGGACAACTCTAAGAAGTATGTCAATTGCAAGAAAGTTCAGGAAGGAAGGAAGGAAGGACAACTCTAAGAAGTATGTCAATTGCAAGAAAGTTCAGGAAGGAAGGACAACTCTAAGAAATATGTCAATTGCAAGAAAGTTCAGGAAGGAAGGAAGGAAGGAAGGAAGGAAGGAAGGAAGGAAGGAAGGACAACTCTAAGAAGTATGTCAATTGCAAGAAAGTTTAGGAAGGAAGGAAGGAAGGAAGGAAGGAAGGAAGGAAGGAAGGAAGGAAGGAAGGAAGGAAGGAAGGAAGGACAACTCTAAGAAGTATGTCAATTGCAAGAAAGTTCAGGAAGGAAGGAAGGAAGGACAACTCTAAGAAGTATGTCAATTGCAAGAAAGTTCAAGAACGAAGGAGCTTTCTAAAGTATGTCAATTGCAAGAAAGTTCAGGAAGGAAGGAAGGAAGGACAACTCTAAGAAGTATGTCAGTTGCAAGAAAGTTCAAGAACGAAGGAGCTTTCTAAAGTATGTCAATTGCAAGAAAGTTCAGGAAGGAAGGAAGGAAGGAAGGAAGGAAGGAAGGAAGGAAGGAAGGAAGGACAACTTTAAGAAGTATGTCAATTGCAAGAAAGTTCAAGAACGAAGGAGCTTTCTAAAGTATGTCAATTGCAAGAAAGTTCAGGAAGGAAGGACAACTCTAAGAAGTATGTCAGTTGCAAGAAAGTTCAAGAACGAAGGAGCTTTCTAAAGTATGTCAATTGCAAGAAAGTTCAGGAAGGAAGGACAACTCTAAGAAATATGTCAATTGCAAGAAAGTTCAGGAAGGAAGGAAGGAAGGAAGGAAGGAAGGAAGAAAGGAAGGAAGGACAACTCTAAGAAGTATGTCAATTGCAAGAAAGTTCAGGAAGGAAGGAAGGAAGGAAGGAAGGAAGGAAGGAAGGAAGGACAACTCTAAGAAGTATGTCAGTTGCAAGAAAGTTCAAGAACGAAGGAGCTTTCTAAAGTATGTCAATTGCAAGAAAGTTCAGGAAGGAAGGAAGGAAGGAAGGAAGGAAGGAAGGAAGGAAGGAAGGACAACTTTAAGAAGTATGTCAATTGCAAGAAAGTTCAAGAACGAAGGAGCTTTCTAAAGTATGTCAATTGCAAGAAAGTTCAGGAAGGAAGGAAGGAAGGAAGGAAGGAAGGACAACTTTAAGAAGTATGTCAATTGCAAGAAAGTTCAGGAAGGAAGGAAGGACAACTCTAAGAAATATGTCAATTGCAAGAAAGTTCAGGAAGGAAGGAAGGGAAGGAAGGAAGGACAACTCTAAGAAGTATGTCAATTGCAAGAAAGTTCAGGAAGGAAGGAAGGAAGGACAACTCTAAGAAGTATGTCAATTGCAAGAAAGTTCAGGAAGGAAGGACAACTCTAAGAAATATGTCAATTGCAAGAAAGTTCAGGAAGGAAGGAAGGGAAGGAAGGAAGGAAGGAAGGAAGGAAGGAAGGAAGGAAGGAAGGAAGGACAACTCTAAGAAGTATGTCAATTGCAAGAAAGTTTAGGAAGGAAGGAAGGAAGGAAGGAAGGAAGGAAGGAAGGAAGGAAGGAAGGAAGGACAACTCTAAGAAGTATGTCAATTGCAAGAAAGTTCAGGAAGGAAGGAAGGAAGGACAACTCTAAGAAGTATGTCAATTGCAAGAAAGTTTAGGAAGGAAGGAAGGAAGGAAGGAAGGAAGGAAGGAAGGAAGGACAACTCTAAGAAGTATGTCAATTGCAAGAAAGTTCAGGAAGGAAGGAAGGAAGGACAACTCTAAGAAGTATGTCAATTGCAAGAAAGTTCAGGAAGGAAGGACAACTCTAAGAAATATGTCAATTGCAAGAAAGTTCAGGAAGGAAGGAAGGAAGGAAGGAAGGAAGGAAGGAAGGAAGGAAGGAAGGAAGGAAGGAAGGAAGGACAACTCTAAGAAGTATGTCAATTGCAAGAAAGTTTAGGAAGGAAGGAAGGAAGGAAGGAAGGAAGGAAGGAAGGACAACTCTAAGAAGTATGTCAATTGCAAGAAAGTTCAGGAAGGAAGGAAGGAAGGACAACTCTAAGAAGTATGTCAATTGCAAGAAAGTTCAAGAACGAAGGAGCTTTCTAAAGTATGTCAATTGCAAGAAAGTTCAGGAAGGAAGGAAGGAAGGACAACTCTAAGAAGTATGTCAGTTGCAAGAAAGTTCAAGAACGAAGGAGCTTTCTAAAGTATGTCAATTGCAAGAAAGTTCAGGAAGGAAGGAAGGAAGGAAGGAAGGAAGGAAGGAAGGAAGGAAGGAAGGAAGGAAGGAAGGAAGGAAGGACAACTTTAAGAAGTATGTCAATTGCAAGAAAGTTCAGGAAGGAAGGAAGGAAGGACAACTCTAAGAAATATGTCAATTGCAAGAAAGTTCAGGAAGGAAGGAAGGAAGGAAGGAAGGAAGGAAGGAAGGAAGGAAGAAAGGAAGGAAGGACAACTCTAAGAAGTATGTCAATTGCAAGAAAGTTCAGGAAGGAAGGAAGGAAGGACAACTCTAAGAAGTATGTCAGTTGCAAGAAAGTTCAAGAACGAAGGAGCTTTCTAAAGTATGTCAATTGCAAGAAAGTTCAGGAAGGAAGGAAGGAAGGAAGGAAGGAAGGAAGGAAGGACAACTTTAAGAAGTATGTCAATTGCAAGAAAGTTCAGGAAGGAAGGAAGGAAGGACAACTCTAAGAAATATGTCAATTGCAAGAAAGTTCAGGAAGGAAGGAAGGAAGGACAACTCTAAGAAATATGTCAATTGCAAGAAAGTTCAGGAAGGAAGGAAGGGAAGGAAGGAAGGACAACTCTAAGAAGTATGTCAATTGCAAGAAAGTTCAGGAAGGAAGGAAGGAAGGACAACTCTAAGAAGTATGTCAATTGCAAGAAAGTTCAGGAAGGAAGGAAGGAAGGACAACTCTAAGAAATATGTCAATTGCAAGAAAGTTCAGGAAGGAAGGAAGGGAAGGAAGGAAGGACAACTCTAAGAAGTATGTCAATTGCAAGAAAGTTCAGGAAGGAAGGAAGGAAGGACAACTCTAAGAAGTATGTCAATTGCAAGAAAGTTCAGGAAGGAAGGAAGGAAGGAAGGAAGGAAGGAAGGAAGGAAGGAAGGACAACTCTAAGAAGTATGTCAATTGCAAGAAAGTTTAGGAAGGAAGAAAGGAAGGAAGGAAGGAAAGACATCTCTAAGAAGTATGTCAATTGCAAGAAAGTTCAGGAAGGAAGGAAGGAAGGACAACTCTAAGAAGTATGTCAATTGCAAGAAAGTTCAAGAACGAAGGAGCTTTCTAAAGTATGTCAATTGCAAGAAAGTTCAGGAAGGAAGGAAGGAAGGAAGGAAGGAAGGAAGGAAGGAAGGACAACTTTAAGAAGTATGTCAATTGCAAGAAAGTTCAGGAAGGAAGGAAGGACAACTCTAAGAAGTATGTCAATTGCAAGAAAGTTCAGGAAGGAAGGAAGGAAGGACAACTCTAAGAAATATGTCAATTGCAAGAAAGTTCAGGAAGGAAGGAAGGGAAGGAAGGAAGGACAACTCTAAGAAGTATGTCAATTGCAAGAAAGTTCAGGAAGGAAGGAAGGAAGGACAACTCTAAGAAGTATGTCAATTGCAAGAAAGTTCAGGAAGGAAGGAAGGGAAGGAAGGAAGGACAACTCTAAGAAGTATGTCAATTGCAAGAAAGTTTAGGAAGGAAGGAAGAAAGGAAGGAAGGACAACTCTAAGAAGTATGTCAATTGCAAGAAAGTTTAGGAAGGAAGGAAGGAAGGAAGGAAGGAAGGACAACTCTAAGAAGTATGTCAATTGCAAGAAAGTTTAGGAAGGAAGAAAGGAAGGAAGGAAGGAAAGACATCTCTAAGAAGTATGTCAATTGCAAGAAAGTTCAGGAAGGAAGGAAGGACAACTCTAAGAAGTATGTCAATTGCAAGAAAGTTCAGGAAGGAAGGACAACTCTAAGAAATATGTCAATTGCAAGAAAGTTCAGGAAGGAAGGAAGAAAGGAAGGAAGGACAACTCTAAGAAGTATGTCAATTGCAAGAAAGTTTAGGAAGGAAGGAAGGAAGGAAGGAAGGAAGGAAGGAAGGAAGGAAGGAAGGACAACTCTAAGAAGTATGTCAATTGCAAGAAAGTTTAGGAAGGAAGAAAGGAAGGAAGGAAGGAAAGACATCTCTAAGAAGTATGTCAATTGCAAGAAAGTTCAGGAAGGAAGGAAGGACAACTCTAAGAAGTATGTCAATTGCAAGAAAGTTTAGGAAGGAAGAAAGAAAGGAAGGAAGGGAAGGAAGGAAGGACAACTCTAAGAAGTATGTCAATTGCAAGAAAGTTTAGGAAGGAAGGAAGGAAGGACAACTCTAAGAAGTATGTCAATTGCAAGAAAGTTTAGGAAGGAAGGAAGGAAGGAAGGACATCTCTAAGAAGTATGTCAATTGCAAGGAGGTTCAAGAACGAAGGAGCTTTCTAAAGAATATCAATTGCAAGAAAGTTCAGGAAGAAAGGAAGGAGGGAAGTATATAAATTGCAGGAAAGTTCTTTGAGTGATATTTTTCAAATCAATCAATCAAAATTTGAAAACTATGAAAAAATTCCCAACCTTCCTTTATCAGTGCATACATTGATTTGAACGGTTTCCTCCCAGGTTTCTTAGCCCCTGGCCTTTGTTGCCCTTGAAGTATCAGGGAACAGAACACACACCCCACATTCCCTCTGCTGATGGCCTGTTGCCCCATTCCTACCCCAAACTCTGACACCCCTCCAGGAAGCCCACCCACCTTCTCAGGAATAGAATGCCAGGGAAAAAAATGGACCCTTTGCTTACTTGACTACGAAGTACGAGATGCCGAAATCAGGGAGGGATTGCCAGGCCTGGATAAATTTCATCTTGGCTTCAGCCAGGGAGTGCTGAGAGACATTCTGATAGGCCTCAAGGATGCGAGGGGTTAACTGCAAACATTTGCAAACAAAGAACGATCAAAGGGAAGCCCATGGAGGGTGTGAAGTCCTTCTTTCTACCTGCACTATATGGAATCTTCCAGAACAACAGAAAAACAAATGCACTGGAATAAAGAAGATGAAAATATACACGTATATGGAAATGTATCGTGTGGTCTCTATTACTCTGCTGGCAGCCTTCAACTTATGACCAGAATTTCCATTGCTATTGCAAGCCTCCAATGGACAGTTGGCCACATTTTGGCTTATGTGATATCATTGATTAATTTATATATATAAAAGTGAAATGCCACTCGCGCATCATCACAAAATCTCCTGAACCGTAAAGCCTACAAACTTGAAATTTGGCACGTAAGTTCCTCTTGGCTTCTGGGTGCTCAATAAGAAAGGATTTTTCCAAATAGCCATCAGAGCATTAGTATTTCGTATATTATTATTATTAACACGCTCTGATGCTAAGGAGCTCTACTCTCCCTCCCCACCTGAAAAAAAGAAATCTTTTCCAAATGCAAAACGCAAGCAGAGGAGTTTCAGTTTCAGAGCACCAAGTAGCTTTAGTACAGAACAGTTGAGCTAAGCCACGCCCAGGCTCCTTGCTGTCTCCTTGCTCACACAGCAAATATTGTTTCAGTTTCCAAACAGCCCTCACACACTGACAGGACACTAGCCAGACGAATACTGATGGATGCTGGTAGGCAGAGGCACAATCTCCTCCCACCTTATTTTTCTCCCCAAAAACTAAGCCCAACCACATAGTTTCATAGTGAAGCACACGGGGATCGAGCTAGTGGGATATAAAGCGAGACGGAAGAGGAAGAAGTGGCAATGGTCACCATAAGGATGACTTCGACTTTCCCCCCAGATTTCTCTTAAATTCTATTTACCACTCCGAGCAACCAGATCCAGTTGGATCCAACAACCCTGTTCATTTCCCATGATCCTAAGGCCGTCTCCTTCTCGGGCATTGTGGGAAATTACAACGGCTGCCAGGAGGAAGGACAATACCTGCTTAGGTTTGAATTTCTTCTGGTAGCGAGGAGACACCAGCCATTGGGTCCCCTCCGTCTCTGCCGTGAGGGACATTTCTGGGTTGGTCTTCTGCAACTTCAGGAACGAGAGAATGTTCTCCTTTTCGGCTTGGTAGGATGCATCCGCCATGGTCTTCCCCTTCGCTGCCAAACGACAGCCGGCCATCCAACTGGCGTATTGCTGCTCCTAGTTAAGAACAAGGAAGAGAAAGAGGCTTCAACCATTCCTACGGCTTTATAATACAAGCCCTCCAGCTGGGTGGTTTCCACACCGTGGCGGTTCTTCTGTATTTGAAGTCCCGAAGCTCCAGCGTGTGAGATCCTTTATAGTGATATCTTATGTTTTTAGGTCCAACATGGAATCATGGTTGGGCCTAGCATCCAAAGTTCTGCCCAACTCTCATCCCAGACTTGGGTTCCTTCCTTTCCTCCCGTCTTCGTCTCAACTCACATCCACACATCTCATGTGTATTTCGCTCATGCCATCAGGAGAAGGGACCAGCAACTTGATGCAGAATTTCTGGCCAGAGATGTTGACATCTGGCACCACTTCGCAGCCTGGCGGAAAGAGAGAGAGACGGTAAAATGCTTCAGGCCCCAATAAAACTGTCTTGAATACAACGCGGCCTGTGGTTCCACTGGCCCCACAGTTTCAAGTGATCTTGGGTCTCTCATCTTCCATAGTTGTCAACCTTGGGCGTCCTGGCTGGAAGTGAGAAGCATATGTAGGCACTTTCGTTTAGAAATGGTCACCTTGTCAACATGGGTCTACTCTGGCTGAAGACCAGCAGGTTCTTTTCCAGATCGTTTCAGCCAGTGGTGGTATGCTACTGGTTCGGGCTGGTTCACGCAAACCGGTAGTAAAAATCACTACCAGTTCCTCCGAACCCCCGTGTAGAGTTGTAATTGCAGGAATGTTCTAATCTCGGATGGCAAACCTCAGATAAAGAATGTTTCCAAGCAAATACAACTCAGGCAAACAAAGTCACTAATCCAGGGGTGTCCAACCTTGGCAACTTTAAGACTTGTGGACTTCAACTCCCAGAATTCCTCAGCCAACTTTCTGGGAGTTGAAGTCCACAAGTCTTAAAGTTGCCAAGGTTGGACACCCCTGCACTAATCAAAAGGAGGATTAGAGAGAGGAAGTAAACATATGTTAGACTTTAACTAGAGATAATTAATTGTGTTAATCCCACCGCTGCTTTCAGCCAAAGAACTAGTGGTTGCAACCAAGACCACTGAGAAGGGAGCAGCCACTGGACTGTGCCATCTTTTCCTTGACAGGATGGTCGTCTCACCTTTCAGGTTGAGCTGTTGGACAGGTTCTCCCAACGCGTCTTCTGGGCTCTTGAAATACGAGATGGTGGTTTCTTTGAAAGTCACCCAGTACTGCTTATAACCTTTCAGGGTCAGCTTGCGGGGCCTGGGAGAACAAACAAAATGGCTGGAGGCGAACAAAATAGCTGGAGAATCACAGAGCTGTGAGGTTGAAGGCAGCTCCGAGGATCATCTCTTCCAATTCAGGAAAACCAATTTAACCATCCTCAAGAGGTGGATGTCCAAACTTTTCTTACAATCTTGGGAGATTAGACATTCCAAAACTACTAGTGTTTCTTAACCTTGGCAACTTTAAGAGGTGTGGACTTCAACTCCCAGAATTCCCCCAGCCGGCATGCCGGCTGGGGAATTCTGGGAGTTGAAGTCCACACCTCTTAAAGTTGCATACTCATGCTCCCCAACTGAAAACCCCATATTCCTAAAAAGTGGTGAACATATCTCCAGAAATTAAGAAAAACCACCACCATCTTCCTCTATCCTAGCTTGATCCACAACCCTGTAGTGTTCAGAGTGTTGGTCTACATTCCCAGCCTTACGTTGGGTGAGGACGATGGGTGTGTTAATCCAACATCTCACAATGACACGAGCTTGGGAGAACCTCTGCTTTTGATGAGTTCTAAAGATCTGCTGTGGCAAACCAGGGTGGCATTAAAAAGAAACTAGCCAGGTGTGTTTAAAAGAACTAACCTGAAGATTCGGAGGTGATCCCTCAGCTCTGGGATGGCTGTGAGACTGTCCTAAAGAGGAGGCCAGAGGGAAACAGACAAAAAAAGAGGAGGGGATTATTGTATTTCTGGATTATCTTAAAACAGTGTTTCCGCAACCTTAAGCAATTTTAAGAAGTGTGGACTTCAACTCTCAGAATCCCCCAATAAGCCATGATAGAATGGGGAATTGACTAATCCTGGGTTGTTGCAGCAATTATATCTTAGGAGTGGAGAACTATGGCCCCTTTATGACCTGGGGACTTGAACTCCCAGAATTTATATTTTATTATACAGAAGCCTGATGATGGCAGATGAGATTCTGCTGAAACGTTGCTACAACTTTAAAAGCACCACTACTATGATGTGGGGAAAATACCCGAACAAAGCTGAATGCCAGACATGTAAGTACCCGCGAAAACTTAAGAATATATATATATATATATATATATATATATATATATATATATATATATATATATATATTATATGTATTGTTAATATTTACATATATACATTATACAAAATGTACATATATTTTCTGTGTTTTTATATAAGTTTGTGCACTGTCCTGTGAAGAAGACGGTCCTTACCAAAAGACTCGGAGCTGGGGCTGAGCCTTCCAGTTTGACCTCCAAGTTAGCCAAAGCTTTGTCTAAGTCATCCAGGCCAGATTCGCTGGACTGCTCCACAGGGGTGGCGTTCAAGGAGAGCTGGTTGATGTGATACTAAGACAGAGCACAGATGATACTTAGGCCCGTTGTAGGTTTTCCAGCCCTAAGGCATGGGATAATGGTGGTTAAAGGCAGGGCTAGGCTGCTGGGGGCTTGCGAGGGTTTGGGAAAGCCCCCTAGCTAAGATTCCGCACAATTCTGGCTTCCCAAAAGCCTCCGGAGTCCGGGAAGAGCAAAAACACCCTACTCCTGGTTAAAGGGCACTTTTGGGGGGGGGGTGCAAGGGCCACCATACTTGTAAGGCGGCGAAGACGACCATCTCTTCCTCCGTGCAGTCGGTCTCCTCCAGCAGC
>CM066333.1:101708068-101840568 GCA_033807585.1 Hydrophis major | reverse complement strand
ATCAAGGTGGGGGGGAGGAGATTTGGCTAAATTGGGATGTGTTTAGAGGTGAATCCTTTGGATTTAATTCAACTGTCCTCCTGCAAACATTTTGCTGTAATTCCAGCATGGAGTAAGGCAGACCCTATCAGTTTATGAAAAGGAACATTTTTAAAACAACAGAACCTCCACCTTCAGAGCAAGGTAGCTTTCCTTACCATCAGCCAGGGGGAACAAATGGCAACTTGGGGGTGGGAGATGGACTGCGAAGCAAAATCCATTCCACGCTCCTCAAGATGCGACGAGAATTGCAATGCCAGGAATTGGGGATTTAGCGCGAAAGCAAAAAAAAACAACAGCTTTTTCCTAAATCGCATTTGCCAAGAAACTCCTCCACAAAGGCCCTTGCTTACCTGCTGTTGATCTTGGTTTTTTCCACAAGGGATCCTGGCCGGTGCATTCGGACAATCTGCTCGGGAGTCAGGCTAGTCTGGCTGACCGACAGCATCTGGTAGCAAGCCTCGGTTTCGGCACTGTCTGAAAAGTGAGCAGGCATCCCACGGAAAGTCTGTTGCTCTGCACCTGGGATTACAAGAGGAGAGAGAGAAAGAGAGACAGAGAGAAAGGATCAGGGGTCAGTGTCCAGCCCTAGGTAATCCTTGGTTCAGGGGAATACAGGTAGTCCTCGATTTACAACAGTTCATTTCGTGACCGTTCCAAGTTACAACAGCATTGAAAAAGGAGACTTATGATCAGAGGTGGGATTCAATCAGTTCGTTGAGTGTGCACTTTGCCCAAACTAGCTGAATCCCACCCTGCTTATGATCCTGTCATGCCCCCTTCGGAGTCTGAATCTGAGGAGAAAGGCGAACACCTGACAGGGAGTGCCAGTGTGGCTCTATTGGCTGTGGAGGAAACCGGGGAAGGGCAAAGTCCGGCTGGGCAGAGCAGAGAAGAAGTAGAACAAGGGAGAGGGAGTTCAGAGGAAGAGCCAAGCCCATTCCCTCTTCCTCCTAGGGCATGCAGGGAAGAATGGAGCAACATGGGTTGCATGGCTTACGGGGGAGGAAAGAGCCCTGATTCCCTTCATTAGCCACATCTGGGAAGAGAGTTTAAAAGAAATGCATGCTGAATACGGCAGCTGCTGGGAGCAAACGTGACTTTATCTTGTGTTGATTTTGCTTCTCTGTGTTCCTGGCATCCTCCCAACTGTGTGAGTTATTGCCGTTCCTTCATGTCTGTAATTCTTGCTCCTGCCCTGCCAGATTAATTACCTCACTTACAGTTTGTGTTGACCATGTTTTGGACTTGATTCCCTGCAGCCCAAGGCTGCTCTTGGGAGAGTTTCTCTCTAGCCCAGAAGGTAACCAGGACATTGGGGGCAAAGTTGGAGCTAAGGAAGGGACTCCTACTGATTATCTGACTGGGTTGCCTTTGTGCCATGCCCCATCACAATCCTTTTTCACATTTATGACTGTTGGAGTATCCCCACTGTCACGTGATCAACATTTGGATGGTTTGGATACACTTCAGGTGTTAAGTTAGTACAGGTAGTCCTCAACCTACGACCACAATTGAGCCCAACATTTATGCAGTTAAGTGAGAAATTCATTAAGTGAGCTTTGTCCCGTTTTACGACTTTTCTCACCATGTTTGCTAAGGGAATCCTTGCAGTCCTTCAATCAGTCACACGGCTGTTAAGTGAATCTGGCATCCCCATTGCTTCAGAAGGTCATAAAAGGGGATCATGTGACCCCGGGACATAGCGACCGTCATAAATATGAGTCAGTATGAAACATGGTCCTAAATCCCTTTTTTTTCAGTGCCGTTGTAACCCCAAATGGTCACCAAATGAGTTATTGTAAGCCGAGGACTACCTGTAATACAGTCGTTAAGTGAATCCTGCGTCCCCATTGACTTTGCTCATCGGAAGGTCACAAAAGGGGATCACTTAACCTTGGGATACGGTGACCATCATAAGTACGAGCCAGTGGCCAAGCGCCTGAATTTTGATCACGTGACCATGGGGGAAGGCCGCAACGGTTGTAAGTGTGAAAAACTTACATAAGTCCCCCCCTTTTTTTTCAGTGCTGTTACAACTTAGGTCACTAAACGAACTGTTGTTAACTCTATATGTGTGCGCACGAAAGCTGTGATGGCCTCACTTGCTGGCAGCCGGACGCTGGTGAGGTCATAACTCCGAGCTGTGGTCTCCTCTTTCTCCTTCTGCTTCCGTTTGTCCTTCTCTTCCGGCGCCCGCAGCAGGGACAGCTCTTCCGGGTGACGGATGGCTACAACAGGAAGTTAGCAAGAAGTTAGCTCACCACCCCCCACCAAAAACAAACCCCCTCAGTTGGAGACAGGCAGGGTTGGAATCTGAAGGGAAATGGCTGCTTTGTCTGTTTCCTAGACCTGTGATGGCAAAACTATTCCACATTGCGTGCCAAAAGGGTGTGCACATGCCTGCACCCATAGTGCAATGTGCATGCCTGACTCCCCTGTCCCCTATGCATGCACATTTGACCCTTTGTGCATGCACCACAAATCTGCAATCAGCTGGCTGGCATGGATGTGCAGTGGGCCTCTTCCGGGTGACCTCTCGCTTGCATCATCGCAAAATCTCCAGAACCGTCACGCCTACAAACTTGACATTTGGCCCCTATGTTCCTCTTGGCTTCTAGGGGCTCACTAAGAAAGGATTTTTCCAAATGACCCTCAGAGCATTTAGAGTATTTCCTATATTATTATTATTAACACGCTCTGATGCTAAGGAGTTCTAGTCCTCACCTGGAAAGAAATCTCTTCAAAATACAAAACACAAGCAGAGGAGTTGCAGTTTCAGAGCACCAAGCAGCTTTAGTACAGAACAGGTGAGCTAAACCACGCCCAGGCTCCTTGCTGTCTCCTTCTTGCTCACACTGCAAATACTATTTCAGTTTCCAAACAGCCTCAACTCTCTCACACACTGACAGGATGCTAGCCAGATATTATATTATTATTATTATTATTATTATTATTATTATTATTATTATTATTATTATTATTATTAATAATAATAATAATAATAATAATAATAATAATAATAATATAGTAATAATAATAATACTATATTTTTATTATTAACAGGCTCTGATGCTAAGGAGTTCTACTCCCCCTCCCCAGCTGAAAAGAAACCTCTTCCAAAAGCAAAACACAAGCAGAGGAGAGGATTTTCAGTTTCACAGCACTAAGCAGCTTTAGCACAGTTGAGCTAAGCCAAGCCCAGGCTCCTTGCTGTTTCCTTGCTCACACAGCAAACGCTGCATCAGTTTCCAAACAGCCCTCAACTCTCTCACACACTGACAGGATGCTAGCCAGATGAATACCGATGGATGCTGGGAGGCAGAGGCAGGATTTTTTTTCTCCTTATTTTCTTCCTGCATAACAAAGCCCGACCACATAGTTTTGTAGTATCCAGCGAGTGAGTAATAACGCCAAGTCCCTTTTTATGATCTGGGATAGCTTCAAACCGCTGTTAAGCAATTGGTCTTAAGTTGAGGACTACCTGGCCACCTGCTGACAGGGAGCGCGATTCCCATCTCTACCCCACGCTGTCCTTTCAGTGCCAATTCTGGAGCTCTAAACGATGTTCCTACTCACCGAGTAGCCTGCAGAGATCGCACACGGTGCGGAAGACGGGCTGGGCAAAATTAGCTCTGACCCGGACGGTGCAATGGTTGGGCAGGAAAAGGATCACCGGTTTGTGCTGGGGAGTAAAGTGGAGTTTGGCGTCGGCCAGGATCCCGTATTTATCCAGGCTCCAGTTCGTCTTCAGTAGCCAGAGTTTCTTCTGCTCCCACCACAAGGCATGATCGGACCAGTCTTTCTGAAGTTCTGGAGAAAGGAGGCAGAAAGAGTAAAACCCATCGGCTTGGGAAAACAACAGGGAGCAAGTCAAGGAAGCATTTTGATCAGGGTCGGGCTTCAAAAATATTAGCCACAATTTTATGAAGTTTGGGATCTTTTTTATCAATGGTTAGATAATAGAATATGATAATAGAATATTTAGAAATCTAGGAAATAATGAATATATGTTTTTTCTTGGTTTTGATAATTCTTAAGAATACTTTATTAGGATAGATTTGATATGATTTCATGATTTGTCATAAAATAATTTAACCTAATTATAGTTATCTCGCTTAAGTATGAATTAGTAAAATTATAGTCAAATGATTGTTTAATAATGATATTGGGATATTTTATTGATGATTGATAATGTGAGTTATTATGTAATATAATTATTCTGATGACTATGAAATGGATGCACAAAAGGGAGTGGTAAACCAACCGATACACTGTAAATTTATGAAGAATGTTTAATTTTTTTTTTTATGTCATGTGTTATGTCTTATATGTTTTTTGTCTGTTGTTAAAATCAATAAAACTTTTACAAAAAAAAAAATATTAGCCACCGGGTTCTCTGCTGGGTGGGCGTGGCCATAATGGGGGCGTGACCTAGTCAGCCTCCTGCACCCCCCCCCCCCCGGGCTTCCGAGGTTTTCCTTGAGACTCCGGGAGGGTGAAAATTGTCTCCATGGGCTCTGGAGGTTGGAAACAGGCCCATTTCTGGCCTTCCGGAACTTTCTGGAGGTCTGTTTTTCCCCCTCCCCGAGCCTCTGCGTGGGCCCTGTACTTACCTGGGACCCAAAGTGGGCCACATGATAAGATTGATTTTTTATATATATATATATATATATATATATATATATATATATATATATATATATATATATATATATATATACATACATACATACATACATATATACATATTTATTTTCTTAAGTTTTTGTGGGTACTTACATGTATGGTATTCAGCTTTGTTCGGGTATTTTCCCATGTCATTGTAGTTGTGCTTTTAAAGTTGTAGCAACGTTTCGGCAGAATCTCATCTGCCATCACAGTCTGACTCACAGACGAACACAATACAGAAACCTGATGATGGCAGATGAGATTCTGCTGAAACGATGCTACAACTTTAAAAGCACAACTACAATGACATGGGAAAATACTCGAACAAAGCTGAATACCATACATATATACATATACATATACAGTCTTGGCGTGTTTGGGTCTTTTACTCTCAATCTTACACGGGAAAAGACCCGAACATGCCAAGACCTGCATACCTGTTACCCGTGAAAATCTACAAAAAAACATATACATATATCTATACTGTATATATATACACATACATGCATACACACAAACATGCACACACTGTATATTTACATAATGCATTCCCAGCTATGTGCCTTCCTAGTGGGTGAGAACTATAACTCCCAAGATTGTCCATTCACCCACTTATTAGCTGAAGACAATGAGAGATAAATATTTTTTTTTTCCTCTTCACGAAAGAGGAAGAAATAACTTGTAAGAGTTGTCCTGTTGGTTTTTTTTTTTTCCCCTTTCCGTTCAAAGACTGTTAAAATAGATGCCAAAAAAATTAAGGAACTGCTGGAAATAATTTACTTCCGGGCCTGGTTATCATTTCTCAGGGTGTAAACGAATAGGATCTGCCTCTGTGGTTTCAGGAGACTATTTTCCATGGCTTATCTGGATAATGCAGGGGTCCCTCAAGGAGGAAGGGAAGAGACCTCAACTCTCCAGCTGAGTCCCAGCCCTTCTCCAGCGCCGTCCGCCATTTTCCTTTCCTTCAGGCTGATAGAAGGAAAATTTGAGAATTCTAACTGGATTCGGACTTCTAACTGGAGCGTGATTTCAGTCAATGGGAAAAACCCTATGGTGTAATACAGCCAAACCTCGACTTACAGCCGTTCAAAGTTACGACAGACCCCCCCCTCCCCCAAGGGGCTTATAATCCAGTTGCCAAATGCCCAAGCACAATCGTGCCTACCATCCCTCTTCTATTGTCCCCAGTTATTAGTTCCTATTTCTTGTATTTAAATTTATGTTTATTCTTGTTTCTGTTGTAGTGTAAGCTTTTGACTAAATAAATAAAATTAATAAAACAAACAAATAAATAAATAATAAAAAATAAAATTTTGTTCACGTAACCGCGGGGATGATGCAGTCGTTGGAAGTAGTTAGTGCTGTTGTAACTCCAAAGGGTCATTAAACAGATGGTGGGTATGTTGAGGACAATCTGTATGTACACTGAGAGGGTTAGTTAATTTTGAGAGGTCCTTAGTGCTCTCTGAACTAGGTGGCTTTCTTGCAGATGTTCCTTGACCCAATTAGGGAACATCATCAGTGCTAGGGGTTTGCTACAAATCACCCTTCTAGCACTGATGATGTTCCCTTGTTGGGTCATGAAACGTCTGCAAGAAAACCACCAAGCTCAGAGACCCCCCCCAAGCACCCCTTATTTAAACTACCAATATTCTCTGTTATCGCTACTTACTTAATTTGTCCGCAATCTGTAACATGATGCCTCCTATATGCAGGTTCCCGGTGACTCGGAGCGTGATGGGGTCTGCTTCAGGTCCCAGGTCCTCCACGAAGACCCTGAGTTCCCAGGAGTCATCGATATACTCTCCGCTCGCCGTTTTTATGCCAGCCATGGTGGTCCTTCATGGAGAGGAAAATGAAGGATGAAGAGGTAATGGGGGGAGAAAAATCAGATCTCTGATGCAGCCGTCTTTCCCAACCTTGGCTGCTTTAAGATGGGTGGACCTCAACTCCCAGAATTCAAGCATGCTGGCTGGGGGATTCTGGGAGTTGAAGTCCACCCATCTTAAAGCATGCTGGCTGGGGGATTGGCACATCCAGACCGCTACCCCGCCAGCCCTCACCTACCTCTCAGATGCCCTGAAAATAATGCCAAACCTCTCTGTCAAACTGGCCTGGAGATTTCCTCCTGCGGGCCATTAAAAATTGCCAAATCTCTCCTCTCGGTTCTACCTTGCTCTGCTCCCAAGCGGAAATTTCCCCCCCCCGCCCCCCCGCAGGTTTGGCGATTAGGGGCTGTTGGCTTTCAACCATATCTAACAAAATGAAATTCAATGTAGAGAAAAGTAAAGTCCTACATTTAGGCAAGAAAAACCCAAAAGGACACATATAGACCGGGGTGAAACCAGGCTCAATAGCAGGAACTGGGAGAGAGATCTTGGACTCTTTGTGGACAACCAGCTAAATATGAGCCAGCCGTGTGCAGCAGCAGCCAAAAAAGCTAATGCAATCCTAAACTGCATTAACAGAGGGATACAATCGAGATCAAGTGAGGTACTGATACCACTCTATAAAGCCTTAGTAAGACCACACCTAGAGTACTGCATCCAGTTTTGGTCACCACATTATAAAAAAGATGTTGAGGCTCTAGAAAAAGTGCAGAGAACAACAACCAGGATGATGAGGGGACTGGAGACTAAAACATTATGAAGAATGGTTGCAGGAACCGGGCTGGGCTAGTCTAGGGAAGAGAAGGACCAGGGGAGACTTGATAGCAGTCTTCCAGTATTTGAGGGACTGCCCCAGAGATGAAGGGGTCAAGCTATTTTCCAAAGCACCTGAAGGCCAGACAAGGAACAATGGATGGAAACTGATCAAGGAGAGATTCAACCTGGAAATAAAGATAAATTTTCTGACAGTGAGAACAATCAACTCATGGAACAGAAGTTGCCTTTGGAAGTTGTGAGAGCTTCATCCCTGGAGGCTTTCAAGAAAACACTGGACTGCCATCTGTCAGAAATGGTGTAGGATCTCCTGCTTGGG
The DNA here is from genome assembly GCA_033807585.1 of Hydrophis major. Taxonomy (NCBI): domain Eukaryota; kingdom Metazoa; phylum Chordata; class Lepidosauria; order Squamata; family Elapidae; genus Hydrophis; species Hydrophis major. The sequence goes on along the minus strand of CM066333.1, from coordinate 101,832,876 downwards.
CGGGGGGTTGGACTAAATGGCCTACAAGGTCCCTTCCAACTCTGATTATCTGTTATCTGTTAACCAACGGACTCACGTTTCTCCCATAAAGGAGTTAAAATCCAGGAAAAACGTCTGCGGGAAATGACTCAGAGGTCTGTCTTCTGTGTTAGTCACTTGAATGTGGTTTAGGTGTGCCCCTGACTAAGTTCCCCCACTTCCCTTTGTGTACCTTCTACATACCTTCTCCCCTCATCCACTTCCAGAAAGACTTTCTACTCCCTGAAATTAGGTGCAACCACTGCCCATTGAACAGGACCACCTTGCACATCGGAGAAAATGTTCATTGAACTTGCAAGATGGCTGCCACCCCAAATATGATTTGCTAAGAGTCTAAAAATATCTTGTGTTTTGAGCATCTTTCTTGCTCCCAAAGGCTTCTGAAGTTTGGACAGCAGCCCCCTTTCCTTTTTGCCAGCCCTTTCTCCTTCCAAGACTGGGCATCTGGAAGGTAACGTGTTCCTGAAGAGGGAGGCTCTTTACAAGGCAGAAGCAGCAGAGATAACTGGAAATAAGAGTTGGTCCATTGGCAGTGCCTTCCAAGAACCTTTGGACAAACAGGCAAGGATGGTACGTAAAGCAGCAAGGAACGCTTCTCTTGCCCATTAAAAAAAAATCCAGAAATGTAGCATGATAAATTTTCCTCAGCTTTTTTTTTGAGTTTGCAAGGAGCATTGCCAGCGGCACAACAAAGGAAGCTTTGTTGGCGGGAGAAAAAAACACACACACACACACACACACACACACACCTCTTCCTTGTTTTCAAAAGAGAAGGAAACTTTTGGAAAGGAAAAAAAGTAGAACGTACCTTTTTGGCTTCGGTCTCCCCTTGGAAGTTTTTCCAGATCCCCAGCTGGATTCGAAAACACGTCCCTGGGGAGCCACTGCTGGCTTTTTGTTCTTACCCCGCCTCTCCCTGCAGGTCTTTCCCCAATTAAGGGCGTCTTCCTCGCACCCCACCCCCAACTTCCTCCCTGCTGTCTTCGAAAGGGTGACAGAGAGCATTTGTAGCGCCTGGAGGCTATGAGTAAAAATCTTGCAACTCCCCTTGCGCAGCCCTATTTACACAGGCAAAAGGATAGATTTATGCTTGCTATTTCCTGGGAAATGCCCGAGTTACAAAGAAATGCTTTTTAATATATATATTATTTTACATATATGATATTCAGCTTTGTTCAGGTATTTTCCCACGTCATTGTAGTGGTGCTTTTAAAGTTGCAGCAACGTTTCGGCAGAATCTCATCTGCCCTCATCAGGCTTCTGTATTATTTTACATACATACATATATATTTCTATGAAGAAGCCTGATGAGGGCAGATGAGATTCTGCCGAAACGTTGCTGCAACTTTAAAAGCACAACTACAATGACGTGGGACCAGGTTGTGTGAATTCCAATATTAGGAAAGGAAATTCTGCTTTTGAATATGGTTTTTTCCCCCCATGTTCTCCTTCCCTGCTTATCCTTCTGGAATACAGATAGTTCTCCACTTACAACCATTTGCGTAGTAACAATTTGAAGTTGCAATGGCACTGAAAAAAAAAAGGGCTTATGACCAGTTCTCGCACTTACAACTGTCACAGGCAATCAAAATCCAGGCGCTTGGCCAACAGTTCATTTCGTTCAAAGTTATAACGGCACTGGAAAAAAGTGACTTATGATAGTTTTTCACACTTAACAACCGTTGCATTCGCCCCCCCCCATGGTCACGTGATCAAGATTCAGCCCCTTGGCAACTGACTCGTGTTTATGACGGTCACAGCATCCCTGGGGGGCACATAATCCCCTTTTGCGACCTTCTGACAAGCTGAGTCAACAAGGAAGCCAGATTCACTTAACCACGTGGCTAACGGCAGTGATTCACTTAACAAACAGTGGCGAGAAAGGTCGTAACATGGGGCAGGGCTCACTTAACCAACGTCTCGCTTAGCCACGTAAATTTTGGGCTCGATTGTGATCGCAAGTTGAGGAGTTGTGCTGCTTTGTATCGTCTACAATCTAGAAACCAGGTTAAAAAGAAAAAGAAGTTTTTCAGGATGCCAGATCTTCAGAAACATATCAGCTTGTTCACACATTTGAGAGAAGGAAAAAACAAAAAAGCTCATGACTTTCACATCTGCTGACGTGCAGTCTTGCCCTTCCTTTCTGCAAGCCATCCTCAGCCTTTCTCAAGACTTTTTCATCTAGATAACGAACAGCCTCTTATTTGTTTTATTTCTTTTCCCTTTTTTGCACGTAGCAATAGAGAAACACAACCCAGTTTAGCTTTGGGCATCTGATAGGATGTCGAGGTTTGAAAAAAAAAACATGGTGGTAAAATATTAGAAAAACTGCTTCTTGGAGATAAGATGCAATTAAAAAGTTCTTTAACCCAGGAGTCTCCAACCTTGACAACTTTCAGACTTGTGGACTTCGATACCAAGATTTCCTCCTCCAATCATGTTAGCTGAGGAATTCTGGGAGTTGAAGTCCCCAAGTCTGAAAGTTGCCAAGGTTGGGGACCCCTGCTTTAAACTTCCATCGACTTGATACAACTCCAGTTGAATCAAGTCAATGGAAATTTAGAGGAGGTTTGTTGTTGTTTTTCTCAAACTTGGCTGCTTTAAAGAAGGGTGGGACTTCAACTCCCAGAATTCCCCAGCTATCATGGAGTTGAACACCACCCCCCTCTTTAAAACATGCTGGCCTGGGGGATTCTGGGAGTTGAAATCCACCCTTCTTAAAGCGGCCAAGGTTGAGAAATAACCCCCCTAGGCTAAAACAAGTCACATATAAAAATGGGGTTCTTGTGTGTGACAGATTCATGCAAATTGTGACTGTTTTGCAAGCAAGCTGTCTTGTAGGAATTGGCACCACGCTTCTTTGTGTGGGTTGTGTTCCCTTGCTCGACTTCCTTTTTTACAAACACAAAAACATTTGCCTGTTTACAAGCTTAGTTCGTTCCTTGAGACGCCGGATAAGGAAAAAAAACAACCACCCCAATTTTACTTCTATCTCTAGCGCCCCAGTTTTTTTCCTTAAATTAAACCAAAACCTGCAGCTTGGGCCCTCTATCCTTGTTACTGTTAGCCTTTCGACTGATCTCTTTTGAACTTAGCCAGCATTGTTAGTCAACCCACCAAACACGGGCAAAGATGGTTTAAGTTAAGCAAACTTCTCTTTATGAAGATCACACATCGAATTTGGGACACGTTTCTTTGCTCTTTCCCAATGGGGGGGGGGGGGAGCTCAAAGGGTTTGTGCTAATTGTGGTTTAAAACACTTTGCTGAAAAACTTTTTAAAACCCCGGTCGCCAAGCTGCCGGTTTATAATGTGTGTAAGCAGGATCGTTTTTCTTCCGTTTCCTCTTTTTTGGGGGGGAGGGGGAAGGAAAAGGGTCACACAGTTACTGCGTGCTTTCTCACAGGATGGGTGGATCTGGCCCCTGCCTTCACCCTGTGTCGCAACTGGGATTTCTTTAGCTGAATATAAGGGGCGGGTGCAGAAAATGGTGCAAAAAAAAAAAGAAAAAAAAAAAAAGGATCCGCTAAGTGCTGCTGACGGAAGCGTAGGCAGACGTGGACCGCGTGAACTTGTGTGGGTCTAGATTGCCGTATTTGGGTTGTGTCTGTCAAGAGACGCCCCCTCCTCACGCGTCTAGTATGAGGAAAACAGATTCTTAAGAAGCGGGAGGAGGTCAGGTGATAGCAAAATCAGCCAGTTTGGTCTAAAGGTTAAAAAGGCACCAGGTTGGAAACTGGGTGACAGCGAGTTCTAGTTCCGCATTAGTCATGAAATCCGGCTGGGTGACTTTGGGCCAATCACCAGGTGACAGTGAGTTCCAGTCTCATGTTAGACATGAAACCCTGGGTGGGGAACTTTGAGCCAATCCCCAGGTGACGGTGAGTTCTAGTCCCGTCTTAGCTATACTGGGTGACTTTGGGCCAATCACCAGGTGACAGTGAGTTCCAGTCCTGCCTCGCTTAACCCCTGTTTCATTTAGCCACAGAAGTGTTGGCCTTGATTGTGGTCCTAACTCAAGGACTGTTATTTCACTCTCCGACCAAAAATGGACCAGTGCAAATGAAACCAGTGGCTGTTATCAGCCCTTGTCAGAAACAAGAGAATCTCCCATGTATTGATTTTCCAACAGTCTGAATCAAACTTTTCCAGGAAAGGATGTGAAGAGAAACAAAAGGGGGTGGGGGGAGAGTGGGAATAAAAATAAACACGGCCCCAGAATCTGATTTAAGTCGCCTGAAAACCAAGCCGCCATTTGCATCTGCAACCTCTATCTAAAAATGGCGAGAAACACAGAGAGGAATGTCATATGTGACGTCTTGCCACACAGATGTTTCGCTGGCTGCAATTCCAGAGAGATTCGGAAAGCTGACGCAACGTTTCCAGATTGCACAACTCTGCCCCCAAACGCTTTTAATCACCCTCTCGACTTAGGAAGTCTTAGGAACTTTAAAAGATGATTACAATCTTCCAGGAGTCCAGCAGGACAGAAATACTTTGGAGTAACTGCAGTTATTCTCACGGAAAGCAGATCAGCAAAAAAAAAAAAAAAGAGGGGAAAAATAATTTAAAAAAAAAAACTAATTGCGGAATCCTGTTGAAAAAAGGTCTGATTGCAGAACATAAACTTTTAGTGCCAAATAGGAGATGAGCAACAGCTGGAAACGAAATGGGTCTCTCTCTAAAGTTTCTTGATTGCCCAATTCTGAAGAGATAAACCCTTTTTTTTCTGAATGTGGAGATTTTTCACCCCATCAAAGCAGGATTTGGATCATTTAGACTACACCAAAAACTTTTTCCTTTCTCAAGATGCTGCTCAGGTAGTCCTCGACTTACAACTTGCTTAGTAACTGTTCCAAGTTTCAATGGCATGGGGGAAAAACTGAACTTACATTTTTCAGACTTGTGACTGTTTGCAGTCTCCCCGTGGCCACGGGATTAAAATTCAGACAGCTTAGCACAGGGGTCTCCAACCTTGGCTCCTGGAAGCCTGGCGGACTTCAACTCCCAGAATTCCACAGCCAGCTTTGCTGGCTGTGGAACTCTGGGAGTTGAAGTCCGCCAGGCTTCCAGGAGCCAAGGTTGGAGACCCCTGGCTTAGCAGCTGGCACATATTTACCACGGTCGCAGCGCCCTGGGGTCAAGTGATCCCCTTTTGCAACAAGTCAATGGAGAAGCCTGATTCACTTAACAACTGGTGTGATTCACTTAACAACCGCAAGGGATTCCCTGAACGATTTGTGGCAGGAAAAAGCCGTAAAAAACTCAAAATGTCTCACTTGGTGATAGAAAATGTTGGGGCTCAACTGCGGTCGTAAGTCAAGGACTACCTGTAACAGACCCACTTTATCTCCACTATCTGCGTTTTATTCTGAATGGAAGGGAGGGAAAAGAAGGGGACTCTCAAATACCTACATTTTGCTGTTTTTTAATTTTATTTTATTGGATGTGCAGGAGACCAAAATAAAACCGTAGCCTCACAGCCGAACGAAAAACTGGGGAAACGAGTGGTGAAGCTCGCCAGGGCCACAGCTGCTGGCCGAGAGAACTGAAAACTGCAAAGGGAGGGGGGAGGGGTGGAAGAGGTTCCCCCCCTCCCCCCCCCAAAAAGAAAAGAAAATGGCAGCTCACAACATAACTGAGACAGAGCAACAGGCCGAGACGATGGACGAAAGCCGGTTTCCCCGCGCCCCCCCGGGGTCGAATAGGGCGGATGGTTGGTACGAGCACGCATGGGGGGGGGGGAGGCAAAAAGCCGGACACACGGGTCTCCGATGGGTGAGTCTCTCTGCCTTTTGCCGAGGCGATGGTCCCGAGACTTGGACCCATTTCATGGAGGAAGTCCATCAAGGCTGCCTTTTTTTTTTTCCCCAACCGGGGAGGGGAAGTGATGAAGGAGGGTCAGAATCATCACCGGATGGCGATCAAGCCAACATCCATGAGCTTCTGGATCTTCTGAGCGATGACGGGGTTTTTCAAGTGTCTGCAGGGGGTGAAAAGGAGAGACAGTCAGAACAATTAACCCGTGGAACTGCTTGCCTCCAGAAGTTGTGAAGGCTCCAACACGGGAAGTTTTAAAGAAGAGATTAGATAACCATCTGTCTGAAATGTTTTAGGGTTTCCTGCCTAAGCAGGGGGTTGGACTAGAAGACCTCCAAGGTCCCTTCCAACTCTTCTATTCTATTCTATTCTATTCTATTCTATTCTATTCTATCTATTCTATTCCTTATTCTATTCATTCTTATTCTGTTCTATTCTATTCATTCTTATTCTATTCTCCATTCCATTATTCCATTCTACTCTATTCTATTCTATTCATTCTTATTCTATTCTTATTCTATTTTCCATTCCATTATTCTATTCTATTCATTCTTATTGTATTCTATTTTCCATTCCATTATTCTATTCTATTCATTCTTATTCTATTCTATTTTCCATTCCACTATTCTATTCTATTCTATTCATTCTTATTCTATTTTCCATCCCATTATTCTATTCTATTCATTCTATTCTATTTTCCATCCCATTATTCTATTCATTCTTATTCTATTCTATTTTCCATTCCACTATTCTATTCATTCTTATTCTATTCTATTTTCCATTCCACTATTCTATTCATTCTTATTCTATTCTATTTTCCATTCCACTATTCTATTCTATTCTATTCATTCTTATTCTATTCTATTTTCCATTCCACTATTCTATTCATTCTTATTCTATTCTATTTTCCATCCCATTATTCTATTCTATTCATTCTTATTCTATTCTATTTTCCATTCCACTATTCTATTCTATTCTATTCATTCTTATTCTATTCTATTTTCCATTCCACTATTCTATTCTATTCATTCTTATTCTATTCTATTTTCCATTCCACTATTCTATTCATTCTTATTCTATTCTATTTTCCATCCCATTATTCTATTCTATTGATTATTCTATTCTATTTTCCATCCCATTATTCTATTCATTCTTATTCTATTCTATTTTCCATTCCACTATTCTATTCTATTCATTATTCTATTCTATTTTCCATTCCACTATTCTATTCATTCTTATTCTATTCTATTTTCCATCCCATTATTCTATTCTATTCATTCTTATTCTATTCTATTTTCCATTCCACTATTCTATTCATTCTTATTCTATTCTATTTTCCATTCCACTATTCTATTCTATTCATTCTTATTCTATTCTATTTTCCATTCCACTATTCTATTCTATTCATTCTTATTCTATTCTATTTTCCATTCCACTATTCTATTCATTCTTATTCTATTCTATTTTCCATCCCATTATTCTATTCTATTCATTATTCTATTCTATTTTCCATCCCATTATTCTATTCATTCTTATTCTATTCTATTTTCCATTCCACTATTCTATTCTATTCATTCTTATTCTATTCTATTTTCCATTCCACTATTCTATTCATTCTTATTCTATTCTATTTTCCATCCCATTATTCTATTCTATTCATTATTCTATTCTATTTTCCATCCCATTATTCTATTCATTCTTATTCTATTCTATTTTCCATTCCACTATTCTATTCTATTCTATTCATTCTTATTCTATTCTATTTTCCATCCCATTATTCTATTCTATTCATTCTTATTCTATTCTATTTTCCATTCCACTATTCTATTCTATTCTATTCATTCTTATTGTATTCTATTTTCCATTCCATTATTCTATTCTATTCATTCTTATTCTATTCTATTTTCCATTCCACTATTCTATTCTATTCTATTCATTCTTATTCTATTTTCCATCCCATTATTCTATTCTATTCATTCTATTCTATTTTCCATCCCATTATTCTATTCATTCTTATTCTATTCTATTTTCCATTCCACTATTCTATTCATTCTTATTCTATTCTATTTTCCATTCCACTATTCTATTCATTCTTATTCTATTCTATTTTCCATTCCACTATTCTATTCTATTCTATTCATTCTTATTCTATTCTATTTTCCATTCCACTATTCTATTCATTCTTATTCTATTCTATTTTCCATCCCATTATTCTATTCTATTCATTCTTATTCTATTCTATTTTCCATTCCACTATTCTATTCTATTCTATTCATTCTTATTCTATTCTATTTTCCATTCCACTATTCTATTCTATTCATTCTTATTCTATTCTATTTTCCATTCCACTATTCTATTCATTCTTATTCTATTCTATTTTCCATCCCATTATTCTATTCTATTGATTATTCTATTCTATTTTCCATCCCATTATTCTATTCATTCTTATTCTATTCTATTTTCCATTCCACTATTCTATTCTATTCATTATTCTATTCTATTTTCCATTCCACTATTCTATTCATTCTTATTCTATTCTATTCTATTTTCCATCCCATTATTCTATTCTATTCATTCTTATTCTATTCTATTTTCCATCCCATTATTCTATTCTATTCATTCTTATTCTATTCTATTTTCCATTCCACTATTCTATTCTATTCATTCTTATTCTATTCTATTTTCCATTCCACTATTCTATTCTATTCATTCTTATTCTATTCTATTTTCCATTCCACTATTCTATTCATTCTTATTCTATTCTATTTTCCATCCCATTATTCTATTCTATTCATTATTCTATTCTATTTTCCATCCCATTATTCTATTCATTCTTATTCTATTTTCCATTCCACTATTCTATTCTATTCATTCTTATTCTATTCTATTTTCCATTCCACTATTCTATTCATTCTTATTCTATTCTATTTTCCATCCCATTATTCTATTCTATTCATTATTCTATTCTATTTTCCATCCCATTATTCTATTCATTCTTATTCTATTCTATTTTCCATTCCACTATTCTATTCTATTCTATTCATTCTTATTCTATTCTATTTTCCATTCCACTATTCTATTCATTCTTATTCTATTCTATTTTCCATCCCATTATTCTATTCTATTCATTATTCTATTCTATTTTCCATTCCACTATTCTATTCTATTCATTCTTATTCTATTCTATTTTCCATTCCACTATTCTATTCATTCTTATTCTATTCTATTTTCCATCCCATTATTCTATTCTATTCATTCTTATTCTATTCTATTTTCCATTCCACTATTCTATTCTATTCTATTCATTCTTATTCTATTCTATTTTCCATTCCACTATTCTATTCATTCTTATTCTATTCTATTTTCCATCCCATTATTCTATTCTATTCATTCTTATTCTATTCCATTATTCTATTCTATTCTATTCATTCTTATTCTATTCTATTCTCCATCCCATTATTCTATTCTATTCATTCTTATTCTATTTTATTTTCCATCCCATTATTCTGTTCTATTCTATTCGTTCTTATTCTATTCTATTTTCCATTCCACTATTCTATTTCTATTCATTGTTTTTCTATTGTTATTCTATTATATTCTCCATTCCATGTTCCTATTCTATTCTATTCTATTCTCTACTCTATTCCTATTCCTATTCTAACAGTGGCTAAGGAAAAATCCTATCTACACCCCTTAGCAAAGTCACTTGGTGAAGACCAAAGCGCAGGATCATCTAACTGAACGTTTCTCTTACGGATTTCCCCAGCTCTGACTCACTCGCTTAGCGCCTGGGGATCCTTCTGCATCTGTTCCAGGATCAGCCGCATGGCTGGATCGCTCATGATCTGCTGCACCTCGGGATCGGCCATGGCCCGGCGTTTCACGTCCTCGGGGTTGTCGTTGCGATTGTACTGGGACATCAGGCAGCGCTGGTAACCTTCGGCCGCTTCCTGTAGAATTGCATCCGGGAGGAGGGAAAAAAAATGAGGACAGTCGTTGTACAAGGCTCATTTCAGCGCGCAACGTTCCCCGATGAATGGCCTTGAAGGATAATTTCTTCTTCCAGTTTCCGCATGTCAGGGCACATACAGGTCGTCCTCGACTTACGACCACCACATTTCTGGGGCTGAGGGAGACCCTTGTGGAGTTTTGCCCCGTTTTACGAGCTTTCTTGCCACAGCTGGTTCGGTGAATCACGGCGGTTGTTAAAATTAGTAACGGCGAATCTGGTTAAGCGAATCTGGATTCCCCCAGCGACTTTGCTTGTCAGAAGGTCGCAAAACCAGATCACCTGACCCCGGGGATGCTGCAACCGTCATAAATACGAGTCAGTTGCCAAGCCTCCGAATTTTGACCACGGGGATGCTGCAAACAGTTGTAAGTGTGAAAAACCCCACCCTGGCTCTGGGGATAAAAGTCAGGGGGCGGAGATGAATAAGTTAACGGACTTGTTAACTTGCGGTAGGGGGGGGGAGGGAGGGAGAGAGATGGAGGCGGAGCCTGGGCTGTCCGTCAGCCCTCAGATGGAGAGTCAATAGCCCCCAGGTCTGGAGGTGGCTGTTGAGGAAGAGGAGGAACAGCTGGGTCCAGTGCCTGACGCACAGAGAGAGGAGAGCAGTGGAAATCTATGGGCCGGTCCTTGGGACAGAAGAGCCAGATCTGGAGGTGGCTGATGAGGAAGCGGAGGAACAGCCGGGTCCAGTGCCTGATGTGCGGATGCGCAGAAGGCAGAGGAGAGGAGAGCAGTGCAAATCTATGGGCCGGTCCTTGGGATGGAAGAGCCACCGCCGCTAGCAAAGCCCCACCCTAGCTCTGGGGATAAAAGGCAGGGGGTGGAGATGAATAAATGTGGTTCATTGCCCAGATGGACGGCCTTTATTAGCCTGTGGTGAGAATTTTTTTTTTGCTGGGGCTGCCGGCCCCATAAGATTCCTAATAAAGGAATCTTATACAGTTCACGTCAAGAGGATTTGTCGAGTTTGTTGACCCGGGTCAGAACAAGTGTGTCCTCACCTTACAATTTGAGTCCAGCTCCAGCGCTTTCTGATAGACATCCATCGCTTTGGTGTAATCCTTCATGGCTTCCAAAGCCGCCGCTTTGCGCGTGTAGCCTTTGACTGCGAAAGCAAAGAGGAACGCCATCAGCAAGGCGGGGCAGCCATTTGCTCCAAATTTCGCTTCACCCCCCCCCCCCCCACACCTTCATTCAAGAGCCTTTCTCAAAAGAATGAAGTGAATGCTTCTCAACCTTGGCTGGAGATGGAGACTCCAACTCCCAGAATTCCCCTGCCACACCCAACACCCCTACAGGTACCCGGAGAGTCCAGAGTTTCAAATTCATCTACTTACTGAACGCGGGTTCTAAACGGATGCACTCCTCGCAATCCTGCGGAACGAAGAAGGCGTTTTAAGGACACTTTCTCAGAAATATATATATATATATATATTTCCCTTCCTCTTGTTCATCCTAATAGGACCTTGCTAGCCAGCTCCTGAGAAGAGTGGATGGTTTTTCTGCATTTGTAGGGAGGGGAGTTCAGGTGTGTGAGGATTTTAAATTGGAGATGGGCAACCTGATTTTTTCCAGATTCAGACTCCAACTCCTGTGATTCCGCATCCCGGGGAATTTACACGTAGCCCTCCACTTACAACAGTTCATTTAGTGAACATTCAAAGTTACAACAGCACTGAAAAAAAAAAAGGGTCTTTAGGACCGTTTTTAACCACGACCATTGCAGCATCATTCCCCCGATAGTCATGTGATCAAAATTCAGGTGCCATGAATACCGTATATGCCAGTCGCCAAACGATGGTGGAGACACTGCGACGGTCGTAAGCAGAAGAACTCGTCCTAAGTCACTTTTTTGGAGCATTGTTGTAACTTTTGAGCAGTCATTAAACGAATGGTTGCAAATTGAGAACTACCTGGGATCGGACGGATCTGGTAGAACAGCGTTCGGATTATAAACGGAAAACATGGCCAGCGTTCAGTTTCGGATTTGAAAAGAGAAAAAGTCTTTTAACATGTCAAGTCTTTTAATCTCTTTTAACAAGACCACATTCAGTCAACCAATTTTGATCACACTACCAAAAAAAAAAAAAAAAAGACGTTGAGGCTTTGGAAAAAGTTCAGAGAAGCACAACTAAGACGATCAAAGGCCTGGAGACTAAAACATACGAAGAGCGGCTGCAGGATTTGGGTCTGGCTAGTCTACAGAAAAGAAGGATTAGGGGGCGACAGGATAGCAGTATTCCAGGATTTGAGGGGCTGCCCCAAAGAAGAGGGTGGGTCAAATTATTCTCCAAAGCACCCAGAAGGCAGGACAAGAAAGAATGGATGGAAACTAATCAAGGAGAGAAGCAACCTGGAATTATGGAGAAACTTTCTAACAGGGAGGACAATTAACCAGTGGAACAGCTGGCTACCAGAAGTTGTGGATGATCTATCACTGGAGGCTTTTAAGAGACTGGACAGTCACTTGTTTGAGATGCTATAGGGCAGGGGTGTCCAACCCTGGTAATTTTAAGACTTGTGGACTTCAACTCCCAGAGTTCCTCAGCCAGTCCACAAGTCTTAAAGTTGCCAAGGTTGGACACCCCTGCTATAGGATCTCCTGCTTCAACAGGGGGCTGGACTAGACGACCTCCAAGGTCCCTTCCAGCTCTATTCTACATCTCCCTGAGTCTTTTTGGCATGCTGGCTTTCTGCATGCAGAGTTGACAAAAGACACCAAAAAGAGGACATTGCGGCTTCTCCCCGAACCACGTGGGGCCAAGACGCTCACTTTGAGCGCTAACTGGAACTCCAAGAGTTTGGTGTAGCAGGCTGCTCTGTTGCTGTACAGTTTGGCATCGCTGGGGTTACGTTTGATAGCTTCCGTGTAGTGCTTCATGGCCTGCGGATAATCGCCTGCAAGAGAGAAAAAAAAATGTCACTGGGCGGACGGAGCCTCCAGATTCCAAGGCAGTATATCTTTGAATAATGAGTCTTTGGGGAAAAACAATTCTGGCTGCACCTGTAGGCTTCCTAAAGGAAGCAGGTTGATTATAAAGGTGGAGAAATGAACTGGAGTCAGGGCATAATTCAGCAATATATATATATATATTTCTCCAGCAATTCATCCCATCATTCCACTGGTAGGAACTGCACCTTCCTATAGCATGGAAGGAAGTCCAATCTTGGCAAATTCTGCCCATTTCTGCAGAAGCCGCGGTTTTAAGCGGCTGGCAAGAAAGCCCGTGGCCTAACGCAGGGCTTCTCCAGTGTACCAACTTCGGAGCTGTTTGGACTTCAACTCCCAGAATTCCCCAGCTGGCATGGGTGTTGCAATCCACACAGATTAGAAGTTGCTGCGGTTGGTCTAGGAGCAATTTTAACTCCAGTGCGGGGAGAAGTGGATTAAGTCCAGGAAGGTTTTGACATGGGGGCAACTTGCCAAACGACCAAAAAGAGACCCAATGCGACTTTGTCACCTTTCTGGAAACATTCGTTGCCTTTGTTCTTTTCTTCCAAAGCCAGCTCGGGATTGATGTATGCCTCTCTTTCTTGTTCTTTTAAGATTTTCTCAGCCTGGGGAGAAAAGAAGTTTAAACGTTTTCCCACCCAGGAACAAAATCCGGTAGGAAGGAGCAACGGGGTGGCGAGTTCTAGTCCCACCTTAAGACACGAAAGCCAATTGCGTGACTTTGGGCCAATCACCAAGAAACAATGAGTTCTAGCTCCAACTCTGGCCCAGTTCCTTTCTCTCTCAGCTCAACTCACCTCATAGCGTCGTTGTTATTGTGGAGAAAAGGGGGAGAAGGGAGGAGTACTAGGCCTGTTTGCTGCCTTTCTAAGAAATAATAATGGTGGGATATACTGCAAATAGCTAAAAAGAGGATCTGGAAGAGGCGGGTGCTGCTGGAGAGTAAAAATAACGAGTAAAACCCTTATCGAAACCGCCAGAGTTACAGACTGACTGTGGGAACTGCTTGCCTGCTGACATTTCTTCAGAACCTCTGGAGTCCGGTGTTCAGCCAGAGACTTGTTGTAAAACTGGATGGCTTCCTTGTACTTTTCTTCCTTGAAGTAGGAGTTCCCAATTCGGGCGTAAGCTCTAGGCACAAAGACAATCACAACAACCATAGTCATCATCCGCCTCTCTAGAACGGAGAGCGGAGAAAGTCCTCAGGCCAGCGAAAACGCTCGTCCCACCTGTTGAGGGACAGGCCTGGAAGGCAGCACGACGGGGGTGACCAATTCCATCCTTGGAAGCTTAAATCACAGGGTGGTAGTTGCAATTGCCCTTAGACGTACGGATCGCCTTCTAGTGCTTGAGAACCCTCTTTAAGTGGTTTACAGAGTCAGTGTAGGTAGGTAGGTTAGAAGGAAGGGAGGGAGGGGAGGAAAAAGGAACAGCGGTTTACGGAGTCAGCGTAGGAAGGAAGGAAAGGAAAGGAAAAGGAACAGCAATAGCACTTAAGACTTATATACCGCTTCACGGTGCTTCCCAGACCTCTCTAAGCGGTTAACAGAGTCAGCCTCTTGTCCCCAACAATCTGGGTCCTCATTTTACGCACCTTGGAAGGACGGAAGGCTGAGCCAACCTTGAGCCTGATGGGATTTGAACTGCCAAATTGCAGGCAGCCGGAAGTCAGCAAAAGTAGCCTGCAGGGCTGCAATCTAGCGCTTCGGGGAGGCTGCTGGCTTTCAACGGAGAGTTCAATTAATTCAGAGGCGTTTCATCCGATCTGAAGTAGGAAGAGATCTCCCATGGTTTGAAAGCCTGGCGAACGGCAGGTAATCCTCAACATACAGCCACAATTGCGCCCAAAATTTCTGTGGCTAAGGTGAGGCGTTCACTTCTAAGTGAGTAAGTGACTTTTCCTCCCCTTCTTCCTTTTGACGACCTTTCTTGCCAGTTCAATCCTGATGGCTCAAGGCTGACTCAGCTTTCCATCCTTCCGAGGTGGGTGAAATGAGGACCCACGGTATGCTGTCAAGTGAGTGAGACGGTCGTTAAGTGAGTCTGGCTTCCCCACTGACTTGGCTTAAGGGGCATCGCGTGACCCAGGGGCTCTGCAACCGTCCTAAAGACGAGTCCATCGCCAAGCGTCTGAATTTTGCCCATGTGATCGTTGGGGGAAGCTGCAACGGTCAGAAGTGTGAAAAATGGTCCTAAGTCCCTTTTACCAGTAGCGTTGTAACCTCAAACGGTCACTAAATGGACTGTTGTAAATCAAGGACTAGCTGTGTTTATTATCCGCCTAAGCAGAAGAAATGCCCTGTCCAGACCCGGCTGCAACTCATTAAGGAAGTCCTCGATTTACGACTGGTCACTTAGCCACAGCGTCAAGTTGCAACAAACCCACACAAAACTTAATGTACAACCTGGATTTGGAGTTGGGGGCTCCTGTGGTTACGTGATCATTGTTTTTTTTTTTTTTTGGGGGGGGGGGGTGCCTTGCAATTGTCTCCCATTGAAGACCATCCAGTGGTCACACAACTATGATTTAGACTAGAAACCAGTGTTTATTTCCAGATATTTTTTGGGAGGGGGGGACGGGACACATCCCACTGCAAAGGATTCACTTAATGACGTTCAGTTCAGAACCAAGGTGATTTGCTTAACAAAAAAGCAAAAAAATAAAAAATAAAAATAAAAATAAAAGACCATGAAGCCAGGTGGGAGTCATCCATTTAATGACTGGCACAATTTTAGGATGGTAATTCCAGGCTCAATTCCAGGTTGTAAATGGAGGCAGATTGTGATGTAAAATTTAAGTGCGTCTATCTTTTCATCCCAAAATGGGAGCTAAGCCAATTCTGGTGCCAATCCAAACCAAGCGAGGTTCCAGCAAAGCTTGACAAGCAACCGGAACGTTCGAGAGGCGGCTTAAAAATAACAACAAATTAAAACCGGGATCGCTCTGAGAAAACCATCCCGGGAATGCTGGCCACCTACTTGGCAATCTGTCGATAATCTTCCCGGTTCTCACGCCCCACCTCGATGGCTTGTTCACACAGTTCTCGGCACTGGTTGTAATCCGCTTTTTCAAAATATACCGCTGAAAGCCAAGGAATGACAAAACACACACGGAGAGAGGTGTGAAAACAGGTGGGAGAACTACAGGTGCCTTCCCCATCCCATGAAGCTGGCAAGCAAGGTTGTTGCGGTTCATGGCAGCAGAGGTGGACAGTGGGGAGGAACAGGGACCGGTATGGGGAGAACTCGGACGTTGGGTCCTGCGTCCGAGGCAGAGATGGGGCCAGGACCATTGGGGAGTTATGGGCTGACTCTGGAGCTTCCAGAATCTGACAGCAACGGGGCAGAGGAACAAAGGCCACCTGTTCCCAATGCGCAGAGCTGCCAGAAGGCAAGAACAGCTAAGACGAAAGAGGTGACTAAGGAGTAAGGCTGGGAAATGATTGCCCCTCCCATAAGGTATGAAGGGACAGGCAAAGGGACAGGAATCTTTGCAGGAAGCAATGTTTTTTCACTCTGGTCGGATTAAACCTTGAAGCTCTGTGTGGACTTTGTACTTCAGTTGGCTTTTCACTGTTCATTTGGCACTTTAGTTGTTGGCAGCAATTCAAAGGAGAGAAAGGTGGGTGCTTATCTCGAGGAACTGTTTGGGACTCATTACAGGCTGGAAATGAACATAATTCCCAGCGCTGAAATAAAACAAGAGTTGTTTGGACTAAGCATGTGCTTAATTAAGATCTCAGGAAGCCTTGGTCAGAACAAAAGTCTTGCTTTCTATCCACTAGCTGGGTGAGGCTGATGGGTTTTGGAATCTGACCCCTGAATGGCCATGCAATAGCAATCCCGTATAACAAAACTTAACACCTCCACGTACACTTATCTTTGAGATGTTTCTTCTGGGTGCGGGGGGGGGGGGGAGGGAGAGAAGAATAAGGCCTGGTCAGTGATGGTAAGGGCAGTCCTTGACTTACAGCCATTCGCTTAGTGACTGAAGTTACAATGGCAGTGAAAAAAACTGACTTTACGACTGTTTTTCACACGTACGACCGCTGTAGCTTCCCCACAGTCAAGTGATCAAAATCTGGATGCTTGCCAACTGATTCACATTTATGATGGTCACAGCGTCCCGGGGTCACGTGATCCCCTCGAGACCTTCTGACCATTGAGACCAGATTCACTTCACAACCAGGCGACTAATTTAACAACTTGTGGCGATTCGCTTAGCAAATGTGGCAAGACAAGTCGTACAACGGGGCAAAACTGACTGAACATCTTGCTTAGCAGCAGAAATCTTAGGCTCAATCGTGGTTGTAAGTCGAGGACTACCTGAACTCCATCATGCCCACCCACAGGCCTGCCTGATGTCTAAAAATTTGGTGCCCAGGGAGTGTTTTTGTCCTGAGTATTCTGCAAATAAATGACCTACCCAGAAACAAGAAAACCCAGATTGTTCTATTTTAATAAAATTCCTGGGTTCACCTCCTCTTTTTATTTCCTAGATTTTTAATTTAAAACATGTAATGGAAACAAGGACAGCTATTTAATTGTGCAGTTATTCTTCAAGGGACTGAGCAGACATTTCTAGCTTCAACCTGTTGTGCTGTTTTAAACCTGTAGAAGGGAATATTTGTAGCTCACGGTTGAACTGTGGAGTCCTCAGTGCTCTCTGAACTTAGCTGTTTTCTTGCAGACATTTCATGACCCAACTAGGGAACATCATCGGTGCTAGAAGGGGGAAGGGGGGGGGTTTGCTCTCTTTTTAAACCTGAAAGCTTGTCCCCGTTCTTCCGCCCACCTCACCTGCTTGATTAGTAATGTAAGTCATGTTGGTTGGATCCAAATCTTTTGCTTTGTTGTAATGTTCCAAGGCTTTTTCGAAGTCTTTCTTCTTATAGGCCTCGTTGCCCAATTCCTTTTCCTTCAGGGCCTGAAAATCAGCAGATACATCCTGATTAAGGAGACTTTAGACTGGTTTGGCAGAAAATTCAACACAAATCATTGGTCCTAGTAGGGAGTTATCAGCTTTCCCTGCTGGCCACCCACTACCTGAGAATCAGAATAGAGATACCTGAACGTCTTCCTTCTTTCCTTCCCCTTCCTCTCTAATTTTCTTCCTTCTTCCCTTCTCTCCCTCCCTCCCTTCCTTTTCTTTCATTTCTCTTTCCTGTCCTTCCATTTTCCTTGTTGCTTCCTTCCTTCCTTCCTAATTTTCTTCCTTCTTCCCTTCTCTTTCATTTCTCTTTCCTATCCTTCCATTTTCCTCATTGCTTCCTTCCTCCCTCCCTCTAACCAATTTTCTTCCTTTCCTTCCCCCTCCTTTCTAATTTTCTTCCTCCTTTCCTTTCCTTCTGCCACCAAATTGCTGGAGAGCACTACCTCTTTCTTGTTTTCCGGCAGATCCTCCTCCATGGGTTCTGCTTTGGGCTCTTTCTTGGGGGGTGGAGGAGGCGGGGGAGACATGGCTTCGTCTTCATCGTCAGCGCTGGCTAAGTCCACTCCAAGCAGCACTCCGAGCGTCGTCATCACCCGGGGGTCCTTCAATTTTCTGTTACCCAGCAGGGAGACAAGGAGGGGAGAAGCCCAGCCTGAGCCATTCAGGACACGCCCCAGTGCAGGAAGCCAGGCTTTAACATGGTTTGAAGAACAGGCAAAACCTGGCAGGATTCCCGCAAGGGCTACTTTTATATAGACACACACACACACACACAATCTTCCCAATCTGATTTTGCTGCCTTTTCTCTCCCTTTTATAACCAGGTGAGTTAGGGAACTATAATTCTCAAAGCTATGCCTTTGAGCAGCCCGAGTGGCCGTGTGAAAGCAGGAAGATGAATTAGAATTAGTATTAAAATAATTAATTCAAATTAAATTATCGCTTGATCAGTAGAATGCCTCTAGGAGTTGTGGGGGGTTCATTATTGGAGGCTTTTAAGAAGAGACTGGACAGCTTGAGCAGGAGGCTCGACTAGAAGTCCTCCAGGGTCCCTTCTAAGTCCCTTATTCCTCCCACTGGAGGTTTTTCAACAAGAGATTGAAGAACCATTTGTCTGAAATGGGACAGGGTTTCCTGTTTGAGCAGGGGGTTGGACTAGAAGACCTCCAAGGTCCCTTCCTGCTAGGGATAAGTTATCCCTAGTAGAATAACTTATTCTTATTCTACTAGCTTTCCTTCCTTCCTCCCTCCCTCCCTTCCCTTCCCTTCCTTCCCTCCCTCAGTTTTCAAGTAGAGATTGGACAGCCATTTGTCTGAAACAGGACAAGGTGTCCTTCTTGAGCAGGGGGTTGGACTAGAAGACCTCCAAGGTCCCTTCCTGCCAGGGATAAGTTATCCCTAGTAGAATAACGTATTCTTATTCGACTAGCTTTCCTTCCTTCCTTCCTTTTCTTCCTTCCTCCCTCCCTCCCTTCCCTTCTTTCCTTCCCTTCCTTCCCTCCCTCAGTTTTCAAGTAGAGATTGGACAGCCATTTGTCTGAAACAGGACAAGGTGTCCTTCTTGAGCAGGGGGTTGGACTAGAAGACCTCCAAGGTCCCTTCCTGCTAGGGATAAGTTATCCCTAGTAGAATAACGTCTTCTTATTCGACTAGCTTTCCTTCCTTCCTTCCCTTTCTTCCTTCCTTCCTCCCTCCCTTCCCTTTCCTTCCCTCCCTCAATTTTCAAATAGAGATTGGACAGCCATTTGTCTGAAACAGGACAAGGTGTCCTGTTTGAGCAGGGGGTTGGACTAGAAGACCTCCAAGGTCCCTTCCTGCTAGGGATAAGTTATCCCTAGTAGAATAACGTATTCTTATTCGACTAGCTTTCCCTCCTCCCTTCTCTTCTTCCCTTCCTTCCCCTTCCCTCCCTCAGTTTTCAAGTAGAGATTGGACAGCCATTTGTCTGAAACAGGACAAGGTGTCCTGCTTGAGCAGGGGGTTGGACTAGAAGACCTCCGAGGCCCCCCTTCCAACCGTGTTATATTCTTACTACCCTGAAGCTCCTTGATGGAACTCCAGGGAAGTCCCAGAATCCTCCTTCTCAAGGAAAATCCTGAACAGCAGCAGCAGCAGACAGATTCCCGTACGAAGGGACTCCGGCTCCGATGGAGGAAGGTGCAACCCGAGCTGTGGAGGGATCAGGTCCCCTTCTCCGCCCCTCCCGCAAAGCCCCACCGAGGACACTTACGTTCCCAGCTCCGACGGCTTGTTGCGGAGCTGCTCAATCAGCTCTCTGTAACTGGGATCGCTGAGCAGGTTCCGGGTGCGGGGGTCGCTCTCCAGCTTCTGGTAGAGGTTGGGCATGTTGAAAGGGTTCATGAGATTCCGTTCTGGAAGAGGATCCCCAAGGGGGGGGGGAGGAGAGAGGAAGGAGTCAGGGCCCCTTACTTTGGGGTGTGTCTGTGTGTGTGTGTGTGTGTCTCACCCATCTCATCCGACTCCTATCTATGACGGTCGCGGGGTCTCCTTTGGTGACCTTCTGACAAGCAGAGTCAACAAGGGAGCCACTCTTAACAACCGTGTGGCAGGTAGTCCTCGACGTCCAACGGCTCCTTTAGTAGCCGTTCAAAGTTACAACAGCAACCGAAGTGGATGCGTGACCGTTTTTCACATCGACAACTCAAACACAGGATCCTTGTAATCCCGCGATCAAAATTCAGACGCCTGGCAACCGGCTCACATTCACGACGGCTGCAGTGTCTCCAGAGTCGTGGGATCCCATTTGGGAAACTTTCCGACAAGTCAATAAGAAGCCAGGTTCACTTGAACCGTGCTGCTAACTTAACAACTGGCGGGGATCCTCTTAACGACGATGGCAAGGAAGGTCATCAAACGGGGCAAAGCACTTGTGCTTCACTGAAACTTTTAGGCTCAAATGTGATCGTAAGCCAAGTGCTTGTTGTACCGGATCTTTCGTGACTATCTACCACATCATCATCATCAAACGATCACATCATCCCTTGTGGGGGTGGAGTCTAGGCCAGTGAATGGAGCTGAGGGTTTTACTGGCCGGATGCCCTTCCTGTCACCAATGCGGAGTTTAGTTCGGCAGATAAATTCTCAGTGGGCCCAGAGAGAGAAATGCCTGCCTCTACCTAGGATCAAACTCACGCAGCCTTCTGACGGTGAGGCCAGAGCTCCACCTCCAGGTCACTGCATCACTCCCATAGCTACCTACCACTTATCTGTTTGTTGATTACGTGGACCCCCAGCTAGTTTTGGGAATGATCAATAATGTGTACCCGCCCGCCCGCCCTCTTTCGTCATGGAAAGGTTGCACAGCCCTGGTTTGGCCTGCTTTTCCAAAGAGACAGGCCGTATCTATTCCGGATTGCTGCAATGGGAATGTAACACCAGCCAAGTCAGGGAGAGAAACACCCCCTCACCTGCCAGCCTGGACTCCATATTTTGCAGGCCTTCCTTCAGCTGAGCGTTGGCCGGCTCGTGTTTCAGTCCTTCCGCGTACGTCTTCTTAGCTTCCTCAAAACGGTTCAGGAATTCCAAGGCCGCTGCTTTTCGGGAGTAGCCCTGCAAAGAGTGCGGACCGGATGAGAGACAAAGCCAAGAGAAACCAGACATTCTCCCCAGGTCATTAAATCCACAGCTGTCGTGCAAACCACCCAGTTGTTCAGCATGTTTAAACCGTGGGGTGTTTGGGGGCAGCGTCGGAAATAAAGGCTGGCTTGCGTCAAAAGCACTGCAAATGGGACTGCTGTTTTAAGTGACCAAAGGGACAGAGAGGTCAGAACTTCAGGCCTGGGCTGCAAGTACAACTAGTCCTTGACTTACGACCACAAGGGAGCCCAACATTTTTGTTGCTGAGTGAGACAGTTGAGTTTTGCCCCACCTATTATAGCTGTGGCCACAGTTGTCAAAGGGAATCACTGCGGTTGTAAAATTAGTCACCTGGTTTTGTGAAAAACGACCGTAAATCACTTTTCCCAGGGCTGTTATGACTTTGAATGGCCACTAAAAAAAAACTGTTAAGTCCAGGAGGACCTGTGCTCGTCCTTTCCCACAGCCCCAAAAGGTTTAAAAAGCACACCTGGCCCACCCTCTTCTCACCTTGCCCCATTCGGGCTTCAGCTCGATGGTCTTGCAAGCGTCTTCCAGGGCCTTGTGGTAGTCTCCCTTTTTGGCATAGGCAGCAGAGCGATTGCTGTAGAGCACATGGTTGGTAGAGTCCAACTTGATGGCCTCGGAGTAGTGCTTGATGGCTTCGGCAGTGTTGCCGGAGCTGAGGGCCTTGTTACCTTTCTCCTTCAGTTCGTTCACCTGGCGGGAGAGAGGAGAGCAGAGAGAAGATGTTAAACCTGGAAAAAAAATTCCCTAAAGTTCTAAGGATATACAGGCAGTCCTCAACCTGCAAGCATATTTGGGATCGGAACTTCAGTTGCTAAGAGAGACGGTGCTCAATTTTACGCTGGACTTGAGCACAGACATCTCAGCTGCCTCGTGGAGGAAATGTAAGATGCTGGAATCTGTCAGCTTTATGATACCCAGGCTGGAAGTTGCTTACTCAAAATTGCAGGATCCACCTAGAATCAATCAAGGTTTTTTATATATTTGTGTGTGTGTGTGTGTGTGTGTGTGTATGTATGTATGTATGTATGTATGTGTATATATATATATATATATATATATATATATATATATATATATATATATATTCAGAAGAAAAGGAGGTTGCTCTTCGGGAAAAAGTTTTTATTTTTGTTCAAAAAGTTTTTATTTTTGTTCAGAATTTTCGGATTTGTTATCTCAAGTCCGTCTTCAGTGAACAGTTAGTTGGAGATGTGTCAGGGAAGGAGCTTTGGTCGTTGTTTCTGTCGTTGGTGTCAGCGTTCTATAGTCTGCCAATCTATAGAACGCTGACACCAACGACAGAAACAACGACCAAAGCTCCTTCCCTGACACATCTCCAACTAACTGTTCACTGAAGACGGACTTGAGATAACAAATCCGAAAATTCTGAACAAAAATAAAAACTTTTTGAACAAAAATAAAAACTTTTTGAACAAAAATAAAAACTTTTTGAACAAAAATAAAAACTTTTTCCCGAAGAGCAACCTCCTTTTCTTCTGAACTTATATCTCGGGATGCAAACCTTCACAATATATATATATATATATGAAATACCCACTCACACATCATCACAAAATTGCAGGATCCACCTAGAATCAATCAAGGTTTTTTATATATTTGTGTGTGTGTGTGTGTGTATATATATATATATATATATATATATATATATATATATATATATATATATATATATATATACGTGAAATACCCACTCACGCATCATCACAAAATTGCAGGATCCACCTAGAATCAATCAAGGTTTTTTATATATTTTTTTTTGTGTGTGTGTGTGTGTATACACACACACACACACACACACACGAAATACCACTCACGCATCATCACAAAATCTCCAGAACCATAAAGCCTACAAATTTGAAATTTAGCACATATGTTCCTCTTGGCTTCTCGGTGCTCATTAAGAAATGATTTTTCCAAGTGACCATCGGAGCATTAATATTTCCTATATTATTATTATTAACACGCTCTGATGCTCAGGAGTTCTACTTCCCCTCCCCACCTGGAAAAAAATCTCTTCCAAATGCAAAACACAAGCAGAGGAGAGGAGGTTCAGTTTCAGAGCATCAAGCAGCTTTAGGACAGAACAGTTGAGCTAGGCCAGGCTCCTTGCTGTCTTCTTACTCACATAGCAAATATGGTTTTGGTTTCCAAACAGCCCTCAACTCTTTCACACACTGACAGGACGCTAGCCAGACGAATACCGATGGCTACTGGTAGGCAGAGGCAGAATTTCCCCCCCCCTTGATTTCCCTCCCCAAAAACTAAGGCCAACCACATAGTTTCGTAGCAAAGCACGGGTATCGAGCTAGTATCTTATGCAATACAGCCCTTGTTAAGCCTTTAATCTAAAATCGAGTTCAAGTGAATTGTGTATTATGAGATGGCCTAGGAAGGCAACCTTGGCTTTGCTCATGGAATTAAAACCAAAAAAAGCCCTCTAGATGTTGTTAAATTATCGCTCCTTTAACAGCTGGCTGTGCTAGCTGGGCTGCTAGGCTATTCATCTCTTGCTTTGAATAAAGCACTGGAAGAACCAGTGCTGCCAAGAGGCACCGAATCCTTCATTCCGGTAAGACATTCGGGATCTTGGTCCATTTAGTTCATGTAGTGACTGAAGTTACGATGGCACTGGAAAAGGTGACTTATCCTTATGTCCATACTTATGACCGTTGCAACATCACGTGGTCAAAATCCACACCTGCTTGGCAACCGGCTCATATTTACGACAGTTGCAGTTGTGCCGGGGGATCAACGCACTCCTCTTTTGAGACCTTCCGGCATTGGAGGGGAAAGCCAGATTCATAACCGTGTGTCCAACTTAACAGCAATGATTCCCTTAACAGTGGCAAGGAGGGTTGTAAAACGAGGCTACATCCACTTAACTGCCTTGCTTAACAGACTGTGGTTGTAAACCGAGGACTGCCATGAGGGCAGAAAAATCACATTCAGATATCTTGTTATCTGTGTGCAGTAGTCATGTTCCATTCTTCCCTCCAGAAAGAGAGCCAGGGAGATGGAAGGGCCAACCTGCATCCACCTATTGAGCATCCATCACCTGTTCACCCAAGGACCCTGAAAGTGAGCATTTGCAGCTCACCTGGGTCTGGAACCGTGACATAAGTCACAGGACCAGATCCCTACCACACCCTCACATTCTCCCCAGAGGAAACGGCGACCCAGAGGTAGCTTCCTCTGAGTCACAGCTTCTCCCTTCAGCTGGGGAGCAGCAGCTGAAATTACAGATGGCCCAGAATAACCCATCCTTTCGAGCCATGACAAAATGTCACCCAGGCTCTCCCTGCAAGACTCCTGGGTGCCTCCTACCTCCGTGTTTTAGCTATGCAGGGAAACAAGTTTTTAAATTTAAAAAAAAAGGTGAAGGAGGCAAGACAATACAAGCGTTCGAAGATACCCATCACCCCGGCCCCGTTTGGGATGGGAGCAAGGAAGCACAAAAGGCCCAGAGGCTCAGCCGTGGAATTGGACCCCGGCCAGGTTGCTATGGTGTAAACCTTGACACAATCACAGCTACCTGCCCAGGCTGCCTTACATGACAGGTCTGTTCTGTTGTTTTTTTTCTCCATTTTCCTGCTCGGAAATCAGCTTGTTCGAGTTTCTGGCATCTTGACTTAAAAAGGCCAATTGCTTCCTCCGTTCATGTTCACACCCGGGCAAGAGTGCAATTAGGACGGGAGGAAAGTTTTAATTAGTAGCAAAAGGTTGGGAGGGGAAGCACACCTCTGAGTTAAGCTTGACCCCAAAAGACGACACATTTTTGTACGCCAAAGGTCAGAGGTCCACAGGTTTAGCCAAGAGCTTTTTTTTTTTTTTTCTTTCAATAGAGGCAACTCTGTAGGAAGAGAGCAACCTGCTGTTTGCAATTACCCTGATTCACACACAGTGCTGAGTCAGAGTTCAATAACAGTTTATCGAATAAACCACGACTGGCTTAGCACACTAAAAACCAGGATGCTGAGGGCATGATTTATGCCATTGAAAGGAGAATATTGGTAGCTCAGGGATGAAATTAGGGGTCCTTGGTGCTTGTTTTTCTTGCAAACGTCTCATGACCCAACTAGGTAACATCATTGGCGCTAGTAGAGTGGGGTTTGCTCTCAATTTTATGGTCCAGTGATCGAGTGTTGGTGGGGGTGACAGCCTTAGGGGTTCTCAATTGATCCCAGAACAAGCCAACCGTGCACAGCCCAAGCAAAGAACCTTTTAAGACCACCCTGCCCCAATACCGGCAGGGCAAGCAACTATAAACTGAGAGCAAACCCTACTCCTTTCTAGCACTGATGTTGTTACCCAGTTAGGCCATGAAACGTCTGCAGGAAAACCACCAAGCTCAGAGAGCACTAAGGACCCCACAGTCCTCCTCTTCCTCCTCCCCACTTTTTTCTGATGATGTTCCCTAGTTGGGTCATGAAACATCTGCAAGAAACCCACCAAGCTCAGAGAGAGCCAAGGAACCCCCCCCTCCTTTTGGGCACCGTTAAACCCAGGCTGAGCTCAACTTAGCAAGATGTGCAAACCCAACACCTCCGTCAAGATGGTCGCTTAGGCAAAGGTCTCTGCACATTCTGGAAGCAGTCCTACCAAAATAATCCAGAGAAGTGAGAGGCTGCACGTTGTGTCCCAAACCCCCGGGGACCTTCTGATCCCTGATCCAGGAAGAGTTTGATAGCAAGGTCTTCCCTCTACTGATGCTGAACATGCTGCAACGTGCAAAGTTAGGCTTGGGCCCTCTCTTCTTTTTCGTAAACAGCTTCCAAGAGCCGAGAGGTTGCACCAAGCCTCTGTTTGAGCAGCTTTGCTGGAGAGGCAAGCATTTAACATTCAAAGCACCTTTCTGCCCAAACGGCGGCACCAGATCGTAGAAACTGTCTTTGCACATCAGAACGGCAGCCTGCTATGGCCCACTGACCAAGATGGGAACTGTGGCAGAAAAACTGCTTCGGGTGGGACCCGTGTCTCTAAAATTCACTTAGAAAAAGTGGAAAGCGCTTGCAAGGAAGGTGGAATTCCAGAATGAAGAGCAGGATCCCCAGAAATCTGAGCAAACTTATCCAAAATTTGAGATGCAGTCAGCGCAGTAAACATCCCCCAAGCAGAATCAACCCCCCCACACACACTTTGTCACTTAGAACCCACAACACCCAATCGGTCTAAGTCCCCATCAGATAAAACAGATCACCTGTAAACATAGCCTTAAACCTAAAGCCTGTTCCAGGCCAGCTTTTTCAGCTGGCTATCTGGAGCTTATGGCTCCCCCTCAGTCTGAGAATAGCCCGGCTGGGGATGATGGGAGCTGTAGCCCAGTCTACAAAAGCACGGGACCGAAGCTGGCTCCCGTCGGATCTCACCTCAACATGATGGTTGCCCAGCTCTTAAGAGCGGACAAGACAAAGCCGTGAAGCCTAAGAAGGTTCAAAAGTGATTATCAGTGTTAACACAATTAACACTTTGTTAATATTAATAATAATTGTTAAGTTCTCAACAACCATTAGCGTGGAAAGCTGGGAAGTCACCTGAACTGCAGAAGATGGGTAAGGCCATTACTTTGAAGGAAGCAGGTGGGCCATGCAGGCTGGGGATGATGGGTAAGGCCATTACTTTGAAGGAAGCAGGTGGGCCATGCAGGCTGGGGATGATGGGTAAGGCCATTACTTTGAAGGAAGCAGGTGGGCCATGCAGGCTGGGGATGATGGGAACTCACCCCATTCAAGGGCAGCACGTGGGAGGAACTGTCCGCCGCCCTCCTCCCTTCCCAAGATGCACTGCGAGCTCCCCCGTCCTTCCCCACGAGGCTGCCCACCCCAGCCTGGGACTCCCCATGATGCTCTGCACCCGCCCCCTCCTGTCCCCTTAGATCGTGGGGAGGAGCCCCCCCTCCCCACTTCAACGTGCATTTCCCAGAATCCTTTGCAGAAGCACAGCATTCTTTGCCCCCCCTTCCTCCACGTTGACCCTTCTCCCCCCCACCTTCCCGCCCACACACACACACACCTTCTCCATGGCGCCGGGGAAATCTCAGTTCCGCCACCGCCTCCTCGTCTCTCCTTCGGCTTTTTCCCGTCTGGCTTTCGGGCTCCTTCCTACGCCCGCCTTTCCCTTCTCCCACGCCGCCTTCTGGAACCTGCTAGAATGCTCCCGCCCCGCCCCCGCGTCCCGATTGGCTCCTGCCTCGCGCGCCGGCCCGCCCCTTCCGCGCCTCCCGAAGGGCTTATTGGTGGGAGATGAAAAAGAGGGCGGGCCTTACCCTCAGCCTTTTGCCACCGTCCCACCACCACCACTACCACCACCACGGCGGCGCCTGCCCCCCGCGACGCGCGGATTGGTTCGCCGACGCGGGCTATCCCTCAAAACCATTGGCCCGCGCTGTTTGATAGGCTTGCGGAGAAACGGGGAGGGGGCGGGATTTTGGGAAAGTCCGCGCTGGGCTTCTATTGGGACGGAGACCTAACGTCATCAGAGCTCCTGACCAATAGCTAGATGCCTTGAGATTTTTTTTTTCCCCCCTCCCTATTTTTCCTTCGATGATTCTCATTGGTTTTCCGCATTTCTCCGTCTAGCCGCTTTAAATGGCTTTAAAAGAGTGACGTCATTTCCACCTTTTGCTTTTATTGGGAAAGCCGGAAGTTCCCCCCCCTCTAGTTTGGGAAATTTTGATTTATTGCACTGAAAAGTCCTGACATTTTTTTTTTCTCCGTGTTTTTAATTCACCCCTCCTCCCCCCCCGAAGCTTTAAAAAATACTTTCTCTCCTTACAGTTTTTTTTTTCAAATTGCATATATAAATTTGCATGCATTCCTATCTGGTAAAAATGTAATAGCACAAAATATTTATCGAACAAAATATTATAAAACAAAATTTATATTGACTGTTTCCTAGTATGACTTAATTGCTTATTTGTACCCTATTACTATATTAAGCATTGTACCCTATGATTCTTGACTCATTTATCTTTTCTTTGTATGTACACTGAGAGCATTTGCATCAAGACAAATTCCTTGTGTGACCAATCACACTTGGCTGATAAAGAATTCATTCATCATTCATTCATTCAAAATATGTAACAACTTCACCAATAGCTGCAAGACAAAACTACAAAAATCGAATGCTTTCCTGGCTTTTCTCCAACGATTCTCCTGATGAGTTGGACTACAATTCCCATGCTCCCAACCATTCTTCCTTCTGGGATTATGGGAACTGAAGTCCACCCTTTCTGGATGGTGACCTGTTTGGGAACAATGTTTTTAAAAATGCCATTTTTGGTTTTTAAAAGGGAACTATCTGATTCCACATTATTTTATTTTCAGATGCTTCGAGGGTGGTAATTTTAAAAGAGCAGATTGTACAATGGGAAAGATGTCTTAAAGTTTTAAGCCAAGTTAGGTAGTTCATACCGTGGTGTCAAATGTGCAGAAAATGTGCTGATTGCAAGAAGGGTTAAGGGTGGCTGTTAATTTCATAACTGGTCTTTTAATTTGCATACTTCATTGAGTCATTTTGACAATTTACATGCTTAATAGCTTTCCAAGACTTGGGATATGTAAAAATTAGACATTAG
The DNA here is from genome assembly GCA_033807585.1 of Hydrophis major. NCBI lineage: Eukaryota > Metazoa > Chordata > Lepidosauria > Squamata > Elapidae > Hydrophis > Hydrophis major. The sequence goes on along the minus strand of CM066333.1, from coordinate 101,803,900 downwards.
AACTCATGTTCTAATTTGTCATTTGTGAGAAATGGTGTAGGGTCTCCTGCTTGGGCAGGGGGTTGGACTATATGACCTGTAAGGTCCCTTCCAACTCTGATTATCTGGTTATCTGTTTATGTCTAATAAAATAATGGTGTAGCAAATTAAATCTTTGTTGGCATGGTTTCAGATTCTGCTTCTCTGAGGATGAATGTCTTAAGTCGGGGTGAGAAACCTGCAATCCTCCAGACAAAAATAAACTACAACTCCCAGCCAGCCTCCTCAATCATAATGGAGGCTGCGATTTGTTCAACCATAATGGGAAAGTTATGGGCTCATCCTTCCTAAACAAAGTCCTGTAAACTGGGTTATACCTTGTCATAATCTCATAATTGGATCTAGATTTATTTGGAAATAAATTTAAATAAAGAATACAGGTATTTGCTTGATTTACAATCACAATTGGGAAACTAAGCAAAGCAGTTGCTTAGTGAGTCTTGCTTGAGTTTATAGCTTTTTTGCCATTAAGCAAATCACTGCAGTTGCTAAGTGAATCACACAGTTGTAAAGCAGATCCTGCTTCCCCCATTGACTTTGCTTGTTGGAAGCCAGATGGGAAGGTCCCCAATGGCAATCACCTGACCCCGGGATGCTGAAACTGTCATAAATATATGCTGGTTGCCAAGCAACCCAATTTTGATCACATGACTGTGGGGATGGTCATCAATTAATGTAGAAAGGCTGGAAAAACAATACAAGGCTGGAAAAACAACAGGAAGCTGGAAGATTTACATTTAATTTAATGTAAATTAACCTTTTATTTTCTAATATCGTTTGAATCTTATTTCAATAGAGCACATTGCACTTTATTTCGTGTGTGTGTGTGGGGGGGTAATAAATCAAACTGGCCAAGTTGGTGCTGCTCTGAGCATCGTACAGAGGAAAGCAACAAGATTAGTTTTTCAGCTATAATTAGAAGCTTGTCTTCTGTCGACATCCTTTCTAAAATTAGCTGCCAGTTACGGTGCCAACAAATGGAAACTCAGCCCATCAGGGCAATCTATCTCTTTTTTTCAAAGCATTATTTTGGAGCAGGATTGGTGAACAGGCTCTGCTCTACCATCTTCTACACATCTGTTTCTCAAACTTGGCCACTTGAAGATTGGTAGACTTTTAACTCCCAGAGTTCCCCAACCAGCATGCTATAAGATGGATGGACTTCAATGCCCTATATTCTCCATCCAGCTAAGGAATTCTGGGAGTTGGTCCACCCGCCTTAAAACTGCCAAATTTGAGAAATACTCTTGTATATCTTTGGATAAGTTAAGACCCTTTGCTTATTTTTGTAATATTTGAAATGTAGCATTGACATTGCAAAATCAGTTTCTTAAAAAGCACGGAAGTACAGTTTCCCATATGAGCCTGGGTTGTAACTCCTATTATCCTTGATTACAGGAACTGTGTAATTGGGATTGATAAAATTGGGGATCCTGAAAAACATTACACCTCTTTTAAGGAGTTCCTGCTCAAACATTATAAATTTATAATATTTGATCAAGAACCCGCCCTACATCGAATCTAATGTTTTCCAGGTTCCTAAATTCTATTATAAATTTATAAAGCCAAGATTTATAATTTTATATAAATTATAATTATACCAACCCAAGAAATAAATTATTGGAGTTTTCTCTTAATTATTCATTTCTGTAAATGAAAGATGTGCTAAAGCAGGTTGGGGGAGGGAAATATATTTACATAATATGTTTGTTTTGTTATTCAGAGTTTTTAGACAACTTTTTATAGAAAATAATAACAATTGGAAGGGATCTTGGAGGTATTCTAGTCCAACCCCCTGCTCAAGCAGGCAACTGGATAACCCTCTCTGTTAGTTTGCAAAAAGTACAGGTAGTCCTCAACATACAAAAGTTTAATGATTATTCTAAGTTACAACAGCACTGAAAAAAGTGACCTATGACCATTTTTTCACACTTATAACCATTGCAGCATCCCTGTGATCAAATTTCACACTCTCAGTTCAACTGACTCGTATTTATGATGGTTCCAGTGTCCTGGGATCATGTAATCCCCTTTTGCGACTTTCTAACAAGCAAAATCAATGTGGAAATTAGATTCACCTAACAACCATATTGCTAACTTGACAACTGTGGTGATTCACTTAACAACAGTGACAAGGAAGATGGTAAAACGAGACAAAACTCACTTTTGACTTTTGCATTGGCCACAGAAATGTTGGGCTCTATTGTGGTCATAAGTCAAGGAGTACCTGTACAACACTTGGGCTCCCAAGCTGAGATTCTCACCTAACATACCTGTTTTTTTCAACTCCAAGCCCAGGATTGCCTTCTCCCCCACCCCCGCCTCCTTAGGACAGTTTCAAATTCCCAGAATCCTCAGCAAGACTTGTCAAGTCTGGAAGCGGTTAAGAAGCATTGCAAAGACTACATTTCCCAGAAGACCTTGGATCCAAGCGCGGGGCGGGGCCAGAAAGGTTGGGCTCGTGCGTTGAGCAGCAGCTGCTGTTGCAACTCGCGCCCTCCTTTGGCTCTGCTGCCCAAAAGACCAGGTGTTTTATTTATATAAGGGAGAAAAATCCCTTTGCCCTTTCCCGGGACCAACCAGAGCGGCCCGCTGGAGGCTTTTGCAACTATGCCAGGCAGTTTTCTGTCCCTCCAGCAGCAGAGGGTGCTTGGCAGTCTAGGGAGGCTGTGGAGGGAGGGGGGCGGTCGCCCCATCGCTGTCCATGCGGGTGGGAGTCAAGGGGACGGGGCCAGGCTCCCCTTGGGCAAAGCTGTCAGCCGGTGGGTGTTTGCACAGGGCATCCGGAGCTGGGCTGTAGCTGCCCCGTTGGCCATGGCTGCCAAGGTGGATTTGACCACGTCCACTGACTGGAAGGAGGCTAAATGTAAGTGAGAAGGGCAGAGTGCGTAGTTTGTGTGTGTGTGTGTGTTTGCAAGGCCTTGCCCTGGCTGCGTCTCCTTCCAGCAGTCCCTTGCTGAGTCCTTTGTTGGCTTGCAACTTGGCACCCACTTTAATTTCCTAGCTCCTCTGCCAACCTTCCAAGGCTTGATCGTAGTTCAATAGACTATAGTTTAAGGCAACTTGGTGTGACTGCAACAAGAAAAACTGCAACTGTGTTCGCACTCTTTAGATCCTGCCCTGAAATTAAGGAACCTTTAAGTGGGCCAATTTATTTATTTTTTTAAATTATGTTTTTAGGGGAAAATGGATGATGTGTGTGGACCCCACAAAAATGCTTCTCCATAAAAGCATTGAGGCAGTGGGTGTATCTGATTAATTAGAATAACACAATAAAAGAGTTGGAAGGGACCCCCAAGGTGTGGTTTCTTTCCCCTTCAACCCCTTGCCCAGGCCAGCCTTCTCCAGCTTGGTGCCCTCCTCATGTGTGCTTTTCCAACATGTGCATCCCCAACCCCTTTTTAGATGAAGTTAAGGGCTTTGATGAGATGCTGGCTGGGAATCCTGGGAGAAGTAGTCTCTGAACATTGATCCAGAGGTCTCAAAGAGTCATTGCAGCTTTTGCAAGAGAGGAGCTGTACTGGTGCCTGGTTTAATAAAAGGCACTTTATTTTGTACTTTAAACCATCCTGCCAAAGACTTGCTGCTTCAAATCGGCCAGAATGAACCCAGAACCATTTTTTTAAGTTCTTGTTTATGTATTTCGATGTTGGCTTTTGTAAACTCTGCAAAATGGGACTTCTTCTTCCTTTAACAAACCTGCCTCTTCTTCTCGGTCATGGAAAAGCAAGCTTGTTCTGCCCCATTTTTATTACATTTCCATACTGCCCACCTAAGTGACTCGAGGAGGTTTACATATACAAATTGTTAAAAGAAACATAGTTAAAGCAAAAATGTTAACTTTTAACATAAGGATAAAAAAGAAACATAATTAAAATTAATGTTTACTTTTAATAACTGTAAAGAGACATGGTTACATGTTTATTTTTTTAACACAACAGTATTGAAGCATAGTTGCATCATATTTATTTTTAATTTAAAGGTAAAGACATGGTTTAAATGTTTATTTTTAACATAAGGGTAAAAAAAGACAGTGAAAAATAGCCGTTAAGTCGCTTCCTTCACTGCTGTTGTAACTTTGAATGGTCCCTAAATGAATGCTTAGCACTGCCTGTACTTAATTTCTATTTAATGTTTGCTCCTCTTTATGAAGTTTGTAAGCTATCCAAAGTCACTGAGGTGACAGAGTTGCTTAGAGAGAGATGGGCAGCATATTAAATTTAATAAATAAAAGAGGCTGCAATTTGCAGTGAGCAGGCAACAGAATGCTCAGGGCCTCGGTTGCCTAGCAACTGGCCTGGGATGGTCTCTTTCCTGGACTAGGCCTGCTTCCATCCTTTGAGGAAAATGTGCTCTTTGAGAGACTTTTTGTTTTTTTTTCCAAAAAGCTGGGCTTTTCAAAAACCTTGGGGACCAGAATTGAGAAAAGCTCAACCTCTGGAGGGCTTTGGAAGATGGTTGCCTTTGTGTCCCCTCTGAGGAAAATGGTTCCCTCACAGCAATGGTGGCTGGCCTGAGAAAATAGGCCTTTTTCCAAGGCTGGTTTGGCTTCCCAAAGGAGAGTGATTAGGGACTCAGAAATGGCCCTGTGTATCCCTGGCTTTGGAGACAAGGCAAGGGGATATGATGATGAGGTCTAGACACCGTTTGCTGCCCAAGGTTGGCAGGGGTTTCCTTGGAAGTAAATCCTTGAATTGCAGTTTTCAATTTCTGAGAGAAGTTGATTAAAATCAGTTCAGTGGGCAACACACGGAAGTGAGACATGTACACTGAGCACTTAATACCTCAGTTCTTGCACATCCATGTTGCAAAAAACCTCTGCTTAGGTTAGCATAAGTATTATTTCCTTATTTAATACCTCCTCATTCCTGAAAGTTGTGTGTGTTGTGTTGTACTGGCTGTTTAAGGGGTATTATTACAGTTCTTCCTTCCTTCCTTCCTTCCTTCCTTCCTTCCTTCCTTCCTTCCTTCCTTCCTTCCTTCCTTCCTTCCTTCCTTCCTTCCTTCCTTTCTTTCTTTCTTTCTTTCTTTCTTTCTTTCTTTCTTTCTTCTCTTTTTTTCTCTCTCTCTTACTTCCTCCTCCCTTCCTCCTTTCCTTTCCCTTTATCTTTCTTCCTTCCTTCCTTCCTTCCTTCCTTCCTTCCTTCCTTCCTTCCTTCCTTCCTTCCTTCCTTCCTTCTTACATTTATTGACAGCCCATCCTACACAAGGTATCTCTGGGCAGTTTACAATATTAAGAAGATAAAATTTTACAAAACCTATATACAATAATAGCTAAATAATAAAATATATAATACACAATCCAAACGGGTTTGTTTTTTTTTAGTTTATTTTATAGGTAACTATAATGTGAACTTCATAGTATAAAAACTATAAAGGGTATTTTTTCTTGTGAGGTAGGTTGGGCTGAGAGAGAGGGACTGACCCAAAGTCACCAGCTGACTTTCATGGCTAAGGCAAGATTAGAACTCGCCGCCACCCTCTTTCAAGGCTGGCACCTTAACCCCTACACCAAACTGGCTCTAGCTGCCATTGCTAGTCCTCGTTCAGTGACTGCCTTATTTAGCAACCGTTCACACAGGGCCTTGCATGGACAACCTTGTCAGATCTGTCGACCGAAGGAAGGCTGGAGTTGGATTATAAACAGAATTGTGGCTTCACTTAGCGACTGCTTTGATCAATGACCGAGTTGATGCTTCCACCAGATGAGGACTGCCTGGCCTTAGGATGTGCTCAGTTGCAGATTGATGCTTTCCATTCATTTTAGCTACTCCAAAAGCTTTTCACCCGCTTCTAGCTACTGAAAATTTTTTTTGACGTGGCAATGCAATCACTTAAAAGTGATTCTTTTCTAACTAATGTACAGTAAATTATTAAATTATTGCAGATTTATCCCCCCCCCCCCAAATTTACATCACCAACCGCTCTTTTCTTTCTCCCCTCCTTTATCTTCCCATTCAGCATTTCTGAAAGGACTGAACAACAAACAGCGGCGTTCACATTACTTCACCAAAGATTTCATCAAACTGAAGCAGATCCCAACATGGAAAGAAATGGCCAAAAGTGAGTCTTTTTAAAAAAGCTGTTTGAAATCAGTGACAGAGAAATATCTTCTTTTCCTGTCATCATCGTCATCTTCATCTCTTCCCCCTTTCATGTCAGGTGCTCGGATCCAGCAACCTGAAGAAACCAATTACCCAAAGGATAATAATCTGAATGGGAAAATCTCCCTCTTCCGAGGAGACATTACCAAGTTGGAGGTCGATGCGATCGTCAATGCTGGTGAGTGAACAGCGGAATGGATCTCGCTTGGCTTTGAGGGAGAGTAGGCTGAGGGCAGATATGATTTTTGCATTCCTCATTTGAGTTTAAGAACAGAAGAAAAGGAATGGACATGCCCTTGGCCAGAGGTCTCCAAACTTGGCAGCTTTAAGATTTGTGGACTTCAACTCTCAGAATTCTCCAGCCAGAATTGAAGTCCACAAGTCTTAAATATGCCAAGTTTGGAGACCTGGTCTTGAAAATCTTTTTGCAATTTACACAGTATTTGATTTGCATTAAAAAAAAAAAAAAACTGGCTTTGAACTTTGCAGTATTTTTAAGCTAACTACTATCTTACGAATGGGGAAAAAGCAAAAACAAAGAAGTCAAAGTAGTGGATATATGTGTATGGTGTGCATATGTACAGTACATATCACAGGAAATAACTTTACAGTGTAGTTAGGCCTCTATTTCCCAACCTTAACAATTTTAAGATGTATGAACTTCAATTCCCAGAATTCTCTCATCAATGGCTGGGGGATTCTGGGAGTTGAAGTTCACCCAGTTGGAAATTGCTTTAGTTGGGAATTGGTGAATTACACAACAGCCGAAAAGGTCAAAGTCTGTCTGCTTGAAAGTGTATATACGTACAGTAGAAACTTTTGAAGCCTTTGGAAGACAGAATATAGAAAAGAAACTAAGAGGGACAAAGAACTGGAAAAATTTCCAGTCATAAATAACAGGAAAAAAAATACATGCGATTGTATTGTCTCCTTCCCAAAGTTAATAAATGAATGACCAATTTTGAATCCTTTGGAATTGGATGGTCAAACCAAAAGGTAAGTGACCGTGTTTTTTAATTCAGTGTGGGGGATTGGTATGTGCTTTTTTTTTTTTTTTTAAACAGAAAGGTATTTTAAAAATTGGTCTATCACTTTCCTGCTTCAGACTTTTTAGCAAACAGATTTGCATTGCTGGTTGTATGGCTTAAAATTCTGGTGATTGGAGACAAAGATTAAGTTGCAATAAGATTACTGTGAAACTTGAAAATTCTGGTAAATTTGACAAATAGTTCTTGTTGGGGAATTGGATTATGTCAAAACTAATATTTTCTCCATGTGCAGGAAGTACCACCTTGTTTGAGTGAGTGAGTCATTTTTTGCTTGTGTCAATATTTTGGAAATAGACAATGAAACATGCATTGCAGTGTGTACACGTAGGGGCATTTTATTTAAAACGAATGCTGCATATACGGATTGCCAGTATTTAGCCCATATAAAGAACAGAGAGATGGAAAAGAAATTGATTCTATTACTACCCCAAGAGTATCTCTCTCTGACATTTTCTGAAAGCGCAGTCAACAAAGCCTTTGCGACTGCCTTGTTTAGTGACCGTTCACGGCCACAACATTGAGGAAAAAGTAACTTTGCAGCCAGGTCTCCCATTTATGACCTTTGCATGTCTGCAAAGCAAAAGAAAGCTGAAGAAAGATTGCAAGCACAGTTGTGGTTTCACTTAACAACCATTTTGCTTAATGGCCGAGTTGCTGGTGCCAATAGTGCTCGCTAAACAAGGACTGCCTGTATTCTGCAGCTTTGCAATGTAAGATTTGAGGAAAATTACGGCTGTTTAAGTAGAAAAAAAAGCATGTGTGGTTCTTATCAGGCTCAGGTTTTACAACTGAGAGAAGATCTGATTTTTAATTTCTGCCTGAAGTACGATATACAGCAGTTGACTCAGCAAGACCTGGTGCTGTTGCTTGCCGCGAATACTGGGGGGCGCCAAAGATTCAGAATCCAGCCTTTGATTCCGGTTTGAATTTCGCCATAGCGATAAATTGTCAGGTTTTATTAGTGTTGTTTATAAGTCTTTGCTAACAAGGTTTTTTGCGGGTGCTTCATCACTCTTTCCTTGTACATCATAAAGTCTGTATGTCCTTAATTCATAGGTGCAGTTGAATGTAAATTAAGGTTACCGACAATCCGATTTTATTCCTAGCTGTGCAAAAAAGCTAGCGGCAGTGGTGTTTTTCCTGGCTTCGATGCAATCCAATTTGTAGGTTTGCAGGAGGCTTGTCAAGCAGGGTGGTCTGTGGCAGCTTAACCAAGCAAGCAGGGTGTTTATTTCCTATTGACCTTGTCTCCATGACAGAAATCTAACACAATCATGGTCTCAGAGCTCTTACAGATACCAGATGTGTTATTAACACTTCCTAAGGCGCCAGCTTATGTAGCCGGCAATGCACCGATATGCTTCAATATTATACCTTTTAAAAATGTAAATAATATATTTATTTCTACTAGACTGATGATAAAAAAAAATGTACAGGTGAGCAATCGGCAGGTTTTGTGGACAGGTTTAGGACAGAATAAATCCTGTGAGCATACACAGGTAATCCTCGGCTTACGACCACAATTGAGCCCAAAATTTCTGTTGCTAAGCAAGACATTTGTTAAGTGTTTTGTTTTGCCACATTTTACGGCCATTCTTTCTTTCCAGAGTTGTTAAGTTAGTCACATGATTGTGGGAGTGAATCTGCCTTCCCCATTGGCTTAGCTGGTCAGAAGGTCGCAAAAAAGGATCACAAAAAATCTGGGATGCTGCGACCGTCATAAATATGAGTCAGTTACCAAGCGTCCAAATTTTGATCACATGACCCTGGGCATGCTGCAACAGTCATAAGTGTGAAAAAAAACCAGTTAAAAGTCCCTTTTTCAGTGTCGTAACTTTGAATGGTCAGTGAAGGAACTGTTGTAAGTCGAGGACTACCAATACAATGTCAAAAATTATAACTCAGGTGGCAGATTTTGTCTGTGTGGTTTTATTTGCTGATTGAAAAGTCTCCTTGGTAAGTTTCCATCTGTGGCTTCCTTTTACTGTCCTCCGATGGAGCCCCTCGTCTTTGTGGCATCCCCTCAAGTACCAGAAGAGAGCTAGCATGTCCCCGCAATCCCTCTCTTCCTTAGACTGGACCTACCTAGCTCCCTCCACTCTCCAGGGATGGTTTTAGCCTCCAGATTGCGAGGCCAGGACTGGAATTCTTGTTGCTTCTCCTTCCACCCCTGGTATCTTTTCTGTTGGGTCACCTGAGTAGCTTTCAATCTGATGTGGTCCTTGTAGGATCAGCCATCTCTCCCTTTCCCGCTCCCTCCCTCCCTCTCTCTCATTCTCTCCCTCCCTCCCTCTCCCCCTCCCTCTCTCCCTTTCCACCTCTCCCTCCCCTCCCTTTCTTCCCCCCTCCCTCCCTCTCCCTCTCCCCCTCTCTCTTTCCCTCTCCCTCCCTCTCTCTCTCTCCTTCCCTTTCATCCTCCTTCCCTCTCTCCCTCTTTCCCTCCCTCCCTCCCTCTCCCCTCCCTCCCTCTCATTCTCTCAACTTCAAGAGCTAAAGCGCTGCAGGGGACCGGCTGGTGGGAAGATTGGCGCCGGGTTCTTCCAGCTGGGTGTTTTATGGAGAGATGGATGGATGGAGTGCTTGTGTTACTTTGGCATTACCAATCGCTGGCCAAGGTAATCAGCCCGCCAAGTGCAGGAAGCAAAGGCTCTAGGCAGCTATTAGAGTGGCAAATTGTCAACGCAAATCGACGCATCTGTCACTCCAATGGTCTAATTGCTGGCGGATGTTGGCCGCCACTGGAACCTCTGGAGGAGTGGTGAAACAATCCGAGTCGCTGCTTAGGAAGCCCAGGGTGGCCTGGCCCTGTTTGGTTTCACTGACCCCCTCTTCCCAGCAGCTGGCCTCGCACTAAAAAAGGCTACATCTCTTAGAAGCAGAACTTCTCCATGGGGTTTCTGCGTCACCCTAAACCTTAGTTTGCTTGCTGCTGGTCAGTTGACAAAGCTGCGGTCAGCAGGATTCGGAGAATTGGCTGAGCAGTGAGCATTGGGTGGGCGGCTTCCCCTGAATTTCTTCTGTAACTATAGTGGCTGAAAACTGGAAGAGTGCTTCTCTGCATTTGGCAAAAGGGATGGCAATACATTGGCTAGAAGGGAGGGAGGGAGGGAGGAGGAAGGAAGGAAGGAAGGAAGAAGGAAGAAAGGAAGAAAAAGAGGGGAGAGAAGAGAGGGAAGGAAGGATTAGAGGGAAGGAAGGAAAGGAGGGGAGGGGAGAGAAGAGAGAGGGAGGGAAGGAAGGGAAGGAACAGAGGAAGGAAGGAAGGAATTAATAGATTAATAGAGTTCTATTAATAGAGATTAATAGAACAGTAAAGAAATATCTGGGATTTGAGAACAAATTTTGTAATCTCATTGCTCAGTAATTTCCATGGAGAATTGTTTGTTTATAGCCTGCTTTTTAAAAAAATGTTATTATTCTAAATAAATCAAGGGTGGCAGTCATACCAAATACTCCTTCCTCCTCCTATTTTCCCCACAACCCCAACCTCCTGAGTTGGGTTCAGCTGAGAGGGAGGGACTTGGCCCAAAGTCACCCCAGCTGGCTTTCATGCCTACGGAGGGACTAGAACTCATGGTCTCCTGGTGATTGACTCAAGGTCACCCAGCCTATTTCCTTGCCTAAGCGGGGCTAGAATACCCTATCCCCCTGGTTTTTTTGCCTGGTGCTTTCATTACCAGACCATTGGCTCCCTTCAAACTTATTTTCCTATATCCTCTTTTCAATCCCATTTTCCATTTTTGGGGGGTGGGATCTGTCACCCAAATCCAGAATTCTCCATCCTGACTCCTGGCAGGCAGAGCAAAAAAAAAAAAAAAGGGGAGAAGTAGATTCTGCCTTCGTGGCTTTTGGTGCAGGAAGCCAATTCCACCAGTCTAGGACTGACAGAATGAAATAGAGCTTAATTACCTGACATTAATTAACTGCATAATTAATCGCAGGGCCTGATTAACCTCCAGAATTCGTCCCAGGGATGTCCCAGCTGATATGGTCAATGAAGCGGCAAGGCAATTGGCCGAGTCCGTGGAGACAGTGAGGTCTCTGGTAGCTAATGCAGTTATTCTTAGAAGGGGGAAAAAAATAACAAAACGAACCTGTTTGGAGGAAGAATTTGAGGTTTTCACTGCTGCTGCAGAAGAGATCACATCAGATCTCAGATGTGAACCGATCCTTGCTGGCTGTTGCATCAGGAAAAAAAACGGATTGGTGGGGGGGAAAAGGACCTTAGACAAGATGAGAGATGCCAACCACCTTTTGCTGAGGTCCATCCAGCAGTCAGTCTCCGAAATTTTGATCAGCAGGGAATAGCATTCGAGTTGATTTCCCCAAGGCTAGAGAAGTGCTCTCGGTTGCCTTAGGATAGCCCGTTCAGTCTAGTGGTTAAGGCACCAGGATAAAAACCAGGGGACAGTGAGTTCTAATCCAGGCTTAGGCGTTAAAGCCGGCTGGGAGACTTTGGGCCAATCACCAGGAGATGGTGGGTTTTAGTTCCACCTTCAGCATGAAAGCCGGCTGGGTGACTTTGAGCCAATCCTTCTTTCTCAGCCCAACCTGCCTCACAGGGTGGTTGTTGGTGAAGAAAATTGGAAGAGGAAGATATGTGGAAGAGGTTCACCACCTTAAGTTACTTGTACAAAATAATAAAGGGACACAAATTTTAAAATATGTATGTAGCTCCTTCTTCCCCATAACTTTCTTCAAAGAGAGCTCCTGTAATGGCCATAAACAACCCTTTTTTAGAGCAATAAGTGTGAGTTATTCCTTCTTTCTTTTTTCTCTCCCCCTCCCCTCTCCCCCTCCCCTCTTGTCTCTTTCCACCTTTGGACTATAAAAATCGCCATAAAAATAGAGATTTGCAGCAGGCTTAAATGGGGAGCATTTCCCCAATCAAATGGCTCCTGTCTCAGCTTCCTTCTGCGGGCGCTGCCAGGCGATATTTCACAGGGAGGTTGGAAGTGCATGAAGCAACCCTCGCAAGGCAGGTTTTTTTTGGGGGGGGGGGGGGGGACGGAGTGGGGGGCAGGCCCTGCTAATGGGGATTTGGAAGCCTGGCTTGAGGACTGGGGGTGCTGCTGACCATGCAGATACCATGTAAATATCAAGGACCATTCATCAGTGGAACGGCTTCGCTCTGGACATGGTGGGCGCTCCATCGCTGGAGGTTTTCAAGGAAAGATTGGACTACCAGTTGTCTAGAAGAGTAGAGGGTCTCCTGCTTAAGTAGGGGTTGGACTAGATGACCTCCAAGATCCCTTATCACTTATTATATCTATGTTCTGCAACTTGGGGCACAGACCACTTGATACCTTGGCCAAAATGGCAAGGATCACATTCTGTAAAAAGCAGAGACACCCTGAGCTTTCGGTCAGCCAGAATGACTGCATTCATCACCCATGGGGGGCGTTGTGTGTGTTGTTTTTGTGTGTGTGTTTTGTTTGTGTGTGTGTGTTTTGTTTGTATGTTTGTGTGTTTTGTTTGTGTGTGTTTTGTTTGCGTGTGTGTTTTGCTTGTGTGTGTGTTTTAGGGTGTTCTTGAGTGGCACCAAGTCAAAACCCCAAATGCAATTTTAGTCACAGAACTACGGTGAATATTAATGCTTCCCTCCCCCCTTGGGTCCCATAAAATACAGTATTACAGGTAGCCCTTGACTTACAACCATTCACTCAGTGACTGTTCAAGGTTACAACAGCACTGAAAAAAAGTGACTTAGAACCGGTTCTCACCCTTACGATGATTGCAGCGGACATCCCCACGGCCCCACAAGCAAACTTTGGGCACTTGGCAACCAGCGTGTATTTGTCACAATTGCAGCATTCTGAGGTCACCCAGACCACCATTTGCCACTTTCCCGCGAGCAAACTCCAATGGGGCAAGCCAGATTTGCTTAACAACCATGTGATTCACTTAACGACTGCAGCAATTTGCTGAACAATCCGTGGTGAAAAAGCCCTACCGTTGGGCCCTACTCATGCCTTGCTTCACAACTGAAATTCAGATTCTGATTGCCATATGTCAAGGACTACCCCAAGGGGGTGTGTGTTAAATTCCGTGTTCTGTGTTCTAAATAGACGTGGTTTTGCCAGCAGGCCTGGGGACCCCCAAGGTGACCTGAAGCCCATCGTGTAGTTGGTTGCATTGCTGCAGTTGGTTGTATTGTCCAGGTTCATTGGGATTTTATTTTTGTACGTCCCCCCAGAGTCACCCCGAGTAAGCTGGGCACCCCTATAAATCTTCTTAATCAATAAACAAACTTTTGCACGACTTCTGGGGAGCTGCAAGCCATATATCTGGGGGCCACAGGCAACATGGAGGCCTCGTGGAGTCTTTAGCTCTACCAGCACATTAACTCTCTCCCCCTCCTGCTCCTTCCACACGCTTTTTTTCCACAAGGGATGTCTCTGATGTGAATTTAACTTAATGTCTCCCTCTGTTCCTCGCTAGGTGTCTTTGGAGGAAGCTGCCTGAGGCTGAGAAATAAGTGATAGCCTCTCTCCCCTGAATCAAGGCCTGTGTTCCCTAAGGCCAGAGGAATTATTTTGACCCCTGGGCCAGAAAATCCAACCAATGGCAGTGAAAATGCAGCAGCCGCACATTAAGTGGATATCTGCTGATAACCCTCTTTCTGGGCTGCCCATATCTATTATAGACAGCATATTTTAGGCACCATCGCAGAGAAGATTAGCATCTGAACAATAGTCTTCGGCTGATGACTAAAATATATGTTGCTAAGTCAGACAGTTGTGAACTAAGTGTTGCCCCCTTTTACGACCTTTCTTGCCACCGTTGTTAAGTGAACCACCATAGCTGTTAAGTTAGCAACACAGTTGTTAAGTGAATCTGGCTTCCCTGTTGACTTCGCTGGTCAGAAGGTTGTCAAAGGGTTCCTTGAATTGCACCCAGAAAAAGGCTCCTGCAACAATGCAGGATAATGTATAATGTAATAATTGGGGTTTCTCTTCCCTTTACAAGCAGTCAGCTGATCCTAGAGTAGCTGTCCTCCGAATCAGCTCGTCCTTTTGACTGCCTGCTTAGTTTATTTTGCATTATATTTTTATAGGATTTGTACACCGTCTTGGTTAGCCAGTCTGGAAACATGGCTGATCTGGTTCTTAGCTGGACTGGGGCCCCAAAGTCTGGTGGTCCCTTATATTTATTCATTTAGTTCCCCCCGAGAATACAATGACACCTGAGCAGGTTTGCGGAAAGATTTCAAACAGATATGGAAGACTTTTAAAAACCAGGACTGCTTTATTTCCCCCCCCCCCCCCAAAAAAAAAAATCCCATCGCTTTGGAAGCTTTGTGTAAGCTATTTTATTTATTTTCTCTCTTCAGTTTATATGACTGCCTGTTCACCAAATGGTTCTGGGCATCTAACAACACACAACAGCAGTTTAAACATGCACCCCTAATCAAAATCCAACACAGATACATACAGTGTGTGTGTGTGTGTGTGTGTATATAACTTCTCTAACACCTATAGCGTTGAGCCCAGTAATTCACACAAGATTAATTGATGCGTACTGTCACCTCGCCCAAGGGGCCAAAAGGATTCTATCCAGCCAGCTTAGGGAGTTTTTCCCCCTCTGCTTTTCCACGGTTTAACTTAATTTTGCTTTCCCTCTCACCATGACTGCCTGGTCCGTTGTAATTACCCCTTCATGTTAGAACTCATCCTCCCTCTTCTGGCATCCAAGCCAAAGTTGGAGCGTGCTCCCCTTTGCTTGGCTGCAGAGCTCAATTCACAGTCCAGAGGCTGGGCGTGTCCGTGTTTTTGGCCACAAGAGCGAACTCCGCAGTGTTTCTGTCCAATGCAATTTTCCTCCTGCTAATGGAGATGAGGCTTAAGATGCTTTGCAAGGTGGGGAATTGGCCGGAGGGGTCATTGAGGAGCCTCAGTGGCACAATGGTTAGAATGCGGTACTGCAGGCCACTTCTGCTGGCTATCGGCTGCCTGCAATTTGGCCGTTCAAATCCCACCAGGCTCAAGGTTGACTCAGCCTTCCATCCTTCCGAGGTGGGTAAAATGAGGACCCGGTTTGCTGGGGGCTCTGTAAAATCGCTTAGAGCGGGCTGTAAAGTGCTATAAAGCAGTGTATAAGTCTAAGTACTATTGCTATTGCTATCTGCCTGCATCTAGAATGACAGATTAACCGAGTTGGAAGGGACCTTGTAGGTCATCTAGTCCAACCCCCTGCCCAAGCAGGAGACCCTACACCGTTTCTGACAGATGGCAGACTAGTCTCTTCTTGAAAACCTCTAGGATATAGCTCCCACAACTTCTGAAGGCAACTTCTCTTCCATGGGTTGATTGTTCTCACTGTCCAGAAATCTCTCCTTATTTCCAGGTTGAATTTCTCCCTGTTCAGTTTCCATCCATTATTCCTTGTCTGGCCTTCGGGGGGGGGGGGTTGGAAAATAGCTTGACCCCTTCCTCCTCTCTGCGGCAGCCCTTCAAATATTGGAAGACTGCCATCCTGTCTCCCCTGGTCTTTCTCTTCCCTAGACTAGCCAGGCCCAGAATTGAGGGAAGGGCTTTTTCAGCTGCTGCCCCCCCCCCCTGCTTTTAAAGCAATGCTTCCTTCTGCCGGATATCTTCCAAGGCAGGCACCAGACGCAAAGAGCAGCAGGGATCCCTCTCTGTCCCTGCCCTGGGCTGCCAGCAAATGTGTCAGGCCTGCTCTGGCCGTGTTGAACAGAGCCACGCCTCTGACAGCTGCTTTAGCAGGGTGCGAACCCCACTTAGCAAGTCTTGGTTTGCAGCTGGTGGCTGTAGCAGCCTTCAGAGGCTTTGCCACTGCAGGCGCCTCCTGGCCATAGAGAGACAGGACGATGGTGCCAGCATCACTGATGAGGTGGGGGCAGTTAGGCAAGGGCGCAGCAATGGTCCCCCTCCAGATGTGAAGGAGAACATTTCCCAGTTAGCCAGACTGGCCGAAAGGTGCTGGACTGGTGGTTCCTGCATTCCCGGAGGGCCACAGTTCTCCTTGGTTCCCACATTCTTCCTGGTCTCCCTAAATTTGGCTCTGAGTGACAGCTGGAGACTGAGTACAGGTGGTCCTCGGCTTACAACAGTTCATTTAGCGACCGTTGAAAGTTATAACGGTACTGAAAAATGTGCCTTGTGACTGTTTTTCATACTTGGATGATTGCAGTCTCCCTAGGGTCATATGATCAAAATCCAGGTGCTTGGCAGATGGCTCGTGTTTGTGACCGTTGCACTGTCCCCAGGGTCATATGATCCCCTTTTGCGACCTTCTGACAGGCAAAGTCAATGGGGAAGCTAGATTCACTTAACAGCCACATGACCAGCGTAACAACTGCAGGGATTCTCTTAACAACGGTGGCAAGAAAGGGGAGCCAGAAAAGAGAGGCAATGGGGTAAAACTCACTTAACAAATCTCTCACTTAGCAGCAGACATTTCTGGCTCAATTTTGGTCGTAAGCTGAGGACCACTTGTAGTTTAAACCTCCATTGTGGCGGGAAGGGAGGAAGAAGAAGAAAGGCCTCAGTAAGAAAGGCTCGTGAGCACCCCTTGGTTTGGTTTGGTTTGGAGCTGTCCAACCTGGTTGCAGTGCAGGTTCTCCAACCCAAAATGCTTCAGGTGGGCTTGACTAAATTAGAACTTACCTTGGTTGGGAGCGACAGGGGTGGGTGGAGAATTCCTGGGAAATGGTAGTTGGCAGGCATCTCAGCCAAAGATGCAGATGTTTGGAAGATCAGTAGGAACACACTGAGAAAAATTGCTTCCTAGTTTCCCCAACCTATTGTGCTTTAAGATCGGTGGACTTCAACTCCCAGAATTCCCTGCCAGACATGGCACAATGTGTTATTTTATAAAGCCCCTCTTTTTTCTACTCGGGCATTAGGGACTCTTGATTTAAAACTATGAAAATCTCTGATTCTAGTTAGTTTGTCCCATGTTTCCAGTGTTTAGGATTGATTGTTACTTTCTTTTCAGAAAAAACAAAACAGCTCCATGCAACGCACTCCCCTTTTGAAGAAATGCTTTCTTTTTTGAAAATCTGTCACCTTTTTGGCAATTTAGCATAGCAGCGCTGGCCAAGCGGCGCATAAACCTCACCCTTTGATCTGTGCTGAATGCTCAGCCATATGCTCAGCATATGGCTGGTGTCCTCCCTGGAGTCGGAGCTGGGTTGTAGGCTGTGCGCTCTTCATATTTTAGCATGGGGCTGAAAGGAAGCCAGGATTTGGGATTTTTTCCTTTTTTAAGAAAGGGGGAGACCAGAGGCGGTTTAAATACACAGGGACTCATCCTCACACTGCAGAGATCTGATACTATGGCTGTGATTATTAAGCAGCAGAGCTGTGCTATCCAGCAAATATCTGCTTCAGATCACAGAACAGGATTCGCATGGCTACGTGAACGCAGATCCTCAATTACTCTTCTTTGGTACATAGTCCACAATTTGCAGTTCATTTAGTGACCGTTCAATGGCACTGAAAAAAAAGTGACAGGACTGATTCTCGGACTTACGACCGTCACGCTATCCCCACAATCACATGATCAAAATTCAAGCACTTGGCAACCAGCATGTGTTTTATCACTTAATCGCTTTCTACAACCTTCCGGAACACTGGCTTCCAAAACGCAAGGGGAGGCCATATTCGCTTCACAACTCTGTGCGTTCTCTGAACAACTGCAGTGGTTTCACTCAAGAATCGTGGCAAAAACAGTCATAAAATTGGGCATGACTCACGGAACAACTGCCGGGCTTAGTGGTGGAAATCCTCCCCCCCCCCCCCCGGTTTGTAGCTGTAAGTTGAGGACTAGTATTAAATCCTAGCCCTTTCTCAATCGGAGAACAGAGTTTGGATGGGAGTGCTGAGAATTGAGGGGAGCTTCTTTGTGCAGGTCTAGAATCTCCAAATCAAAATATGTCAGTTTGGTTCGAGGCTTCCCAGCAATTCTTACACTCCCTTGGCCCTGTCCTCTCTCAAGGAGAATATTTGTAGGCTCAGGGTTGAAATGGGGGCCCCTGGGTGCTCTCTGAGCTTGGAGGTTTTCTTGCAGACCCAACTAGGGAACATCCTCAGTAACTCCCCTTCCTTCTAGCACTGATGTTGATCTACTTCTGCTAAGTTCTAGTGAGAGAAGACAATGAGGGGTCCTTGATGCCTTCTGAACTTTGTGGTTTGCCAAAACTTGCAAAAAAAACCCAAAAAGGTTTATCAAATTTTTAGTTTTATAAAGAAATATTTGCAAGGAAACCACCAAACTCAGAGAGTAGGACCTCTCCTTGTCTTCTCTAACTGAACAGAAGTCAAAATCCAGAAAGTCTAGTCTGGTATGTCTCAACCTTGGGAACTTGGAAATGGGTAGAATAGGTGGGTAGAACAGGCCTACCACAGTGAAGGGGGGGGGGTCCATCTATTTTCCAAAGCACCAAAGAAGGCAGGACAAGAAACAACAGATGGAAACTAATCCAGGAGAAAAGCAACCCAGAATTGAGGTGATACGTTCTAACAGGACAATTAACCAGTGGAACGGCTTGCCACCAGAAGTTGTGAATGCTCCATCACTGGAGGTTTTTAAGAAGAGATTGGACAACCATTTGTCTGAAATGGGGTAGGGTTTCTCCTGCTTGAGCTAGCAGACCTCCGAGGTTCCTTCCAGCTCTATTCTGACACTTTTCACTCCCAGAATTCCCCAGCCAGCTGGGAGTTGTAGTGCACCCCTCTTCAAATTCCCAAGGTTGAGAAACCCCAGTGCAGAGGACATGGTCTTACCTGGCCATCTATTCACAGCCCGCTCCCTCTGCCTCCATCTGGGTCAGGCCTTCAGATGCTTTCGTAGCATTGGTTAACTATCGAGATTTTCTGCTCCCTGAGCAGAGCATGAATTAGGGCTGTTAAGAAGATGTGCTTGCCATCCATTTGGGGGCTGTGGGAGGCCCAGAAGCATTTTTTTTCCAGCTGTGCCTCAGTGTGTGATGAGTCTGTCTTCTCTTGGAGCTGGCATTCTGGGTTATTAATAGAGCCAGGCCTCCTGACTGCGTTTCCTTCTCTTGTTAAATCAGAAGTCCAAACCTTAAGAAAAAGGCATTTTTTTGTTCTCTAAATCTGGTGCTCCCCCCTCCCCCCCCCCAATCTGTACGTTTTCCGTCTTGCCTGTCTTGACCTCTTTCCCAAGTTAATATCCATCTTTCTCCCTCCCTTGCTTCACCCCCTACCCCCCCCCCCCCCCACAATTTTCTGTCCTTGGGTTTTATTTCTAAGATTTTAAAAATAAAGAAGGAGGCTCCCGATCTCTCCCTCCAACCCTTGAAGAGTTGATGTCGGTCAATAAATGTGAGCTTGGAGAGAATAAAAGCAGCATTTATAAAAAGCAAATGGCAAGATGCCCTTGGGCAAGAAAATAATGGCTAAGAAAAAAGAGAGACTGAGGTCTTGATGGATTGGACAAGGGAGGGGGGAGAGTTGGCCAGGATTTGGCCTGGTGTGAAAACAAGGTGCAGTGATGCATTTGGTGTTAAACTGCAATACTACAATAGGCATTAGAACAAGCTGCGCTGTTGCATTGGGCATTAAAACAACCTGGAATGTTGCATTGGGCTTAAAACGAGCTGCGTTGTTGCATGAGGTAGGTGCATGTGGACAAACAACGCCTACTAACTCGGATGTTGCATAACACACTTTTGCTGAGACGCAGGTTGTGTTCGATGAATTACTCTCCTAACACAGTTATTTCCTGCAGGAGCAAAATGAGGAGGATTAAAAAGCTGGGAGTTGGTCTCAGACTCTCAGCTATTTATGTGCATGTACATACGGTGTTCATTTTGGGCTGCTGGAGAGAGGATTCTGCATCCCCCCCCCGAATCCCCCAATTTCTCATATTGCTCTAAGCAGCTGTTTTTTTTTGGGAGGGGAGCACCTTTGCCAGTTTTGTGTCAGGAATTTGAGAGGCAGCCGTGTCTTTTAGGAGCCCACCGAAGACCTAGTTTTTCATCTAGGCCTTTTGTGTGTAAAGTATCTAAATTCCCCTTTTTCTTCCACGTCCTTTCCAATTAATGGTTTTGTATTGTTTAAATATAAGGCGATGTCATCGTGCTTTCCATAAACCAGCACACAAGCGGCTTGGAGAGCACGGAGTATTTTAAAAAAAGAAAGGAAGCCTTAACATGCGCCAGGGAATAGGGACGATTCTTGTTTTGCTGTTGTCTTCTTCCTGTCGGCTTGTGCCTTCACGCCACCCGGCCTTGCGGGCTGAGGTCCGGAGTCCACCCCCTCCCAAAGATCTCCATCTCCCCAGGGGTGGCATCACCCTTTGTGCCTTGCTTGTTGTCACTGCCCGCTGAAAAATGGCACTTTCGTCCCCAGGAGAAATCCATTAACCTGTGGGCAAATTCTGGAGCCTGTCTAATGCCGAAGTAATGAATTTGAGTTTTATGTTAAATTTAGCAGAAACCACCATTACAAAGTGACAGAAAATAATTTCCCCACTCCTGGGGGGAGGGGTGGTGGTGGGATATTACAGTCCAGGAGGCAGGCTTGAGTAGCCCAGAGAAGTCAAGTTTTGTCTCCTCCTGGGGCTGATCGCCGGAGCTCCTGGTTCAAATCTCGCCTCCGTCACAATCTTTTTTTTAAACAAACCCAGGTATTGTGGTTCCAAAGTTTATTCAGCAATATGTTGTGTTAATGCAGTCAATCAAACTTTTAATCATTCATGGTTAGTAAACCATGACTTAAACCTGCATTTCCCAATGTCAGCTATTTCCAGGGGTGTGGACTTCAATCTCCAGAATACTTATCAATGGTCAAGCTGGTAGTGGAATTCTGGGAGTCAAAGTCCACACAAGCCAAAAATGGTCAAGTTTAAAATCAAGTATGAACCAAGGCACTGTGATTTATCAGATTCAAGTTTGTGGCTTATGTATTGGGTCATCCCAACCAATCATGGCTTACATAACAAATCTTGATGGACAGGCTGTTTTAATGTCTAAAATAATGATGGATGAATCTAGCAAAATTTGAGTCCTTACAATTCCTACCAGAACACCAACCCTGAGTTTGTGCCAAGTCATAGCGTGAAACTGGCTGTCAAAATTAAACTTTCCCCCATTTTATTCCCCCCCTCTGCCTGCCAAATAAGGAAAAACTCTTTGGGTTTTTTTTTTTTTGTTTCTTTATTTTTAATAATTAATTTTTTAAACTTGTACTTTTTTTGTTTTGTTTTTCTATGAAAAACGGAGAGGAGGAAAAAAAGGACTAAGAGAATTTGCGAGACATTCATTTTTTTTTTTTTAAACATTTGAAAATTTTCAAGGCACCTAAAACGAGGAGGAGGAGGAGGAGGCCAAAGGTTGCGCCAAAGAGAGCACTTTGGTTTCTCTGAAGTCAAGAAAAGAGGAAGGTGGGGAGGTTTCAACAGAAAAATAAAATAAAATAAACACCTTTAGTTTGGCGTAGAGAGTTCAGGATGGAGACTCAGCTTGGGAACTGGTGCAAGAATAGCTGGAAGGAGAGAGGCAGTGGTGAGTGGGACGAGGGTGTCCCAAATTGTCTTTTTTAAAAAAAACTGAGGCTGGCCACCGTGATCCCAGACAGTTTTTCAAAAGGCTTTAAAAAAACCTTTAGATTAAATCCCATGTGGCCATCGATGTCCTCTCTCTTTTCAACAGTAGTCTCTTGTTATCACCGTTTCCATGCGCAAAGTGCCGCTCGCTGGCGCTAAGTCTACCTTTTGCTGAAGACCTTTAGCTGTTCTCAAATCAGGGATGATGGGGAAAGAGGGTGGCTGCTGGTTCTCTTTTTCCCCTTTCTTGGAAGTTAGGGCACCTGCCTTGGCTTCCATAAGTTCAATTCCATCAGGAGGAATCAATAGCTGCATCAATAGGAACTTTATGAGTTGGCTTAAAAAAGTTCATCTGTTCTTCTGGACAACCTGGAACTCTGGGACTTGTCAGATGACCCAAGGAACATCGTTGAAGAAGGCTTGGATTTTCACCAGCAGGACCGTGCAGATTTCACTGAGTTGTCTCGAGTGGGTGAGGGCTGATGAAGATCCTAAGGTGGAGACAGAGACGGTGCCTTTGGAGCTGAGGTCTTATCTAGAGAATTCCATGAGTGATCATCTCTCGGGGACGTTGGATTTGGCAACACCTCCCGGAAGGGTAAAATTCAGCAAACCAGCAATCAGGACTGGTCTGTGCAGGTATTCTGGACAAAACTGGGTTAGTCCTGTCTGTGTTGGAGAACATCTCCAGCTATTGGTGTTCCTCAGCATTCCACTATTTTTCTTTCTCAACCTGATCCTGGCACTTTGGGAATGGAGGTCGCGCCCAACAGAAGGGCACCCTTTGATTTGACAGATTACATCAACCACGCCTCAGTAGAACCCCTTTGTGGTCAAGAGAAGTTGCTTTCAACTAGAAGCCAAAGATTTGCAGCACATCAACCTTGGCTTCCCCACCATATCTTGCAGAGAACAAGAACATATTTTGTCTTTGTTCCTTATCACTGGTTCCCTCCATCTGTAACCACCATGCTGGCTGCTGGCATTGCCTGGTTGTTCCTCGGAAGATGGTTTTCATCCTCAAAGGCACCAGTTGGACTGCTGGTCTGAGACACACAGGTCAACCTGACCTTTGAATCCCTCCTTCTCTATATCCAGACATGCCCTGGGGGAAGATCTGCTGTGGGAATAGCCTTGGATATTCTGAACCTGATGAATATGGTCCAGTAAAACCAGATGACCACAGGCTAAATGGAAGAGTTGGTCTACAACATGTTATCAGTGCTACAAGACAGAACCTCATGTTTCTCCATCTTGGAGACTTTAAGATCAGTGGAATTCAACTCCCAGAATTCCCCGGCCAGCAATGTCTGGGGAATTCTGGGAGTTGGTCCACCCATCTTAAAGTTCCCAAGGTTGAGAAACGCTGGGCTAGAAGTCTACTTTGGACACTCAGGGGAAACTTGTGTCCTTCCAGATGTGAACTCAGTTGGCCACTTCCAATAAATCCAGCAAGTAAGGCCCATAGAGAAGGATGCTGTGACCTGTAGTTCATCCACAATGGTAAGGACACACCTCCCTCTCCCACCTGGCCTAAAAATAAAACTCAGCCATCCTAAGGGAACATTATAGGCAAGACTGAATTTTGCTACCTGTCACGCTTCGTACAAGCATCGGAGACTCACCGAAGCGTTCCTCTGTGCCTCTGTGTCTTTTTCTAGAAATGGTTCTGTGAGTCGCAGCCCTTGCTATTTTCAGAACTTGCCCTTCTGCACTTCTCTGATCAGCAAATGCCACCTTTGTGCTTCTCCTTAAAAAGAAATTAACCATTGCAAACAGCTCCTGAATTCTCTTTGCTGTGTAGAGGTAGGCCAACTGGAAGCTGGCTTACCAAGAAGGATGTACTGGAAGAGCAAAAGGTGGCATTTTATTTTATATATTTTTTCAAAAAAAGCCCATTTGTCAAGCAGACAATCCACCCTGTGCCAAAGGCTGATGCCGCAGGACTGAAACACCATTCGAACAGAGGCATTTTAGCCTGCCTGTCGAGTACCGATAAGACCCTTGCCAAGGACGAACCGAAGCGCATCGGAAGCCCAGAAGGACTTCCCCAATCTGTGGCCCTCTAGTCTAGTTCCCATAATCCCCAGCCCTCAGAGAGCATTTGGACGTTTGATGGATGGACAGCTGTCACACTTCCTATTTTTGAAGCATTGACAGTCCATGGGCAAAGTGACATTGCATTGGGGGGGGGAAATGCATTTTATGACTACATGCTGAAACCCCCCCCTCCATGTCCTTTTAAAACTTACAGAAGGGATTTGGGGTGCCAGCCAAGAAAGGTGGACGAAAGAAGAGTTGGATATATGAATTGATTGGGTGCAGAAGTCAGAATGGAAAGGAAGACAAAACAGGGGGAGAAACTGGAAGTGTTTTCCAGCTTTGTCTCTTCCCAAAAATGTTATCTTAGACAAGCAGGTGGAAAAGGAGCCCATTGTATGCTCTCTTCCCCCCCCCCCCCAAGCCAGCAGGAAGCCTAAAATAGCTGCTCACTTTGATGGGGATGGACAGGGCAAACTGGTGAGCCTCGGCCAGCGTTACTGGGGATTTTTGAAATAGTCAGATTGCAAAAGAGGGGGACATTTTAATAGGGATGCCCTCGGCCCCATCCTGCTCACCTTCCCCTTTGGATTTCCTGCCTCCTTCTCGGGGTCTTCCCAACTCCACTGGTTCAGTTTTCCTGCTCTAAATAAAGGTTTGCGTTTCTTCCTCAATGTCAAGGGTGCAGACTGTCCTAGACTTACGGCCACAACAGAGCCCAGATTTTGTCGCTAAGCAAGACAGTTTTCGGTGAGTTCTCCCCCTCCCCAATTTTACGCCCTTTCTTGCCACAGCTGTTAAGCAAATCACTGCAGTTAAAGTTAGTCTCACGGCTTCTCCATTGCCTTTGCTTGTCAGAAGGGGATCCCACGACCCCGGGACACTGCGACCGTTGTAACTATGAGACAGTTGCCAAGCATCTGAATTTTGATCATGTGACGAGCACGGGGATGCTGCAACAGTTGTAAATGTGGAAAAAGGTCGAGTCACTTTTTTTAAGGGCCACCGTAACTTTGGTCATTAAACGAATGGTTGTAAGTTGAGGACTCCCTGTATCTTGCTCGGCCATTTAAAGTCTAAAAATAAGGAACCATTGGATGTTTTGCCTGATCCAGGTCTGTGATGCCCTCCCACTCAAACTCCTTTCGGCTCCAGCTAACTTAGCCAATGAACAAGGATGCTGGGAGTGGTAGTCCCAATTTTAAAAATTAATTGAAATGCAACTATCCCTGAAGGTTGCAAAGATTGGGCAGAAAGACTGCCATTTGTCAGAAATGGTGTAGGGCCTCCTGCTTGGGTGGAGGGCTGGACTAGATGACCTACAAGGTCCCTTCCATCTCTGATCATTCCTCTGGATGCCCCTGGACTCTTTCTCTAGCTTGCTGTTTTCAAAACAAATAAATAAAAAAACTCTCCGAGGACGCAAACTTTACCAGCCGAGCTGCAAATCGCTTGCGACGGCCAACACCGGCATATACCAGCACCCGTCAAATCACCTGAATTAATGAGAGATGGGGAAGAGGCATTTTTTTGGGGGGGGGGAGGGGAGAGCATGGGTTTTGTGTGTGTGTGTTTGTGTGTGTTGTTTTTTGTTTTTATTTTATTTCGACTTTGCCTTGTGCTAAACACCAGCTCCCCGAGAGCCTACTCACATTATCTCGGTTTGTGAAGTGCTGGGTATGGAGTTAAGCACTTAATAAAATCGCACTTTGCAGGAGGTGAGAGCAGCACCTTGGGTCCCAGGCCCTGATTCTGCAAAGCGATGTTCAGCGTATAAATATTGGTTAGCCTGGAGCAGTTTTCTTCTCCCTCCCCCCCTCCCCAGCTTGTTTGTGTGTTTTCCTCACTGAGGGTGTTTTAAACTGGGCCCTCTTCTTCCAATAAACTTCCCTTCATTTTCACCCACATTATTTTGGGGTGCTGCTAACGAAGTGCATTTTGAAAACCAAATCAGTGAGCTTGCAGTGAATGGATACCCGTCTTTACAGCAATAGTTCTCAAACTCTGGCCCCTTGAAGGTAGGCGGACTTCAACTCCCAGAATTCCCCAGCCAGAGTTGTGGCTGGGGAATTCTGGGAGTTGAAGTCCACCCATCTTAAAGGGGCCAAGGTTGGAGGCCCCTGATTTAGGTCATGCTTGTCCCAAAGAAAAAGGCAACCAGATTTTCTTGGGTTTTGTTCCTTTGGAAACATTTGTATTCTCATCCAAGTTTGTCGTCCTCTGGTCACTAGCACTCTGAAGGTTGGTGCTTAGCTCTTTCCTGGAGCTATATAACGAACAAATGACTGCAGAAAAAAAAATATAAACCCTTCCATTCCCCACCAGCTAGAACTTCTTGGATGAAAAGCAAAACGTTTTTCAAAGAAAAGAAAAAAACAAGAAAAGCCCAGTGGACTTTGGGAAAAAAATTGCAGAAGGAGCATTCTGTATTATAAACTACCAGGAGCATATTGGCGTCCTATCAGGGCTCTTCAAACTTGGTAACTTTAAGACTTGTGGACTTCAACACCCGGAATTCCCCAGCTGGCTGGAGAATTCTGGACGTTGAAGTCCGCAAGTCTTAAAATTGGCAAGTTTGGAGGCTCCTGTCCTAGTCATACACAGAGCATTGCAAATTGAGAGGGGGAACCAACATAGGCAGCAGCTAACGTTGCCTTGGGACCACTCCTCATTTCCTGAAGGCGGGCAATTGTGATTGAGGGATACAGAGATGGGGCCCAAATGCTTGCTCTCTTCCGTTGAATTTTTATGGGGTTTTCTTCTCTTCCCTTCCATGTCACTTTAAAATTTTCACATGTTGCTTAACATTTTTGTTGTGATGGGTTTCCCCCCCCCCCCCCCCAGAACAATTGTCACTATTTGGGCATATCAGACTGTCAGGGAAGCCTTGTGACGAAGGGAAAAAATTTCCATTCCAATCCAGATTTTATTGCGTCTTAGCTACTTAATTCTACTGACTAAAATTTGAGGGGGATGGGAAATTTGCAGCCTCGTATTCATGCAACGGTGTTCCCTCTTCCTCCCCCCCCCAATAATGCGTGCAAGGCCACATGTATTTAAATGACACCTTAATTGGATTTAATTTGTCAGGGGAGTGCCGATTATTTTAGATCCACCTTTTGCAAGCTGGTTAGATGCCACCATCATGGACATGGAGTCAACTCCATGGGAAGGCTGACAGGCCCTCCAACCCAAGTCTGCCTGGAAACTGCTTTTGTGCTTCTCATTTCCAGTAGAAAAATGAGTGAGGATTGGCAAGATATATGTCTACTTTTGCCCCAACACTTGGCTGGAAACTCTACAACTATCTTGCCTTTCCATGGGGTCTTTGATTTCAATGGGAGTCCTTGGTATTTTTCTCTGCCAAGTCTCACTGATGCATTGCATTATTTTTTTCAGAGTGGGAGGGCGGAGAGATGGCAAAAGGTTCCCTTTTCAATGAGGCTGCATTGTCTGCAGTGTTGAAATCGCCATCTCTCGCTTTGTTTCTCTATCTGTCCTTTCTACTCTACTGCAAACTCTGCTGCAGCCACTCCTAAGCACCGAGATACGTTGGGTCACATCTCGAGAATTTAGCCAGGAGTGCTAGGAATGCGGAGAAGTCCCATCCTAAACATCTGGAGGTAATATAAGTCATCCTCGATTTACGACAGTTCATTTAGTGATTGTTCAAAATTACAACGGCACTGATAAAAAAAAGTGACTTAAGGACCGTTTTTCCACACTTATGACTGTTTCAGCATCCCCACAGTAGACATATATCCTGCCAATTTTGATCACGTGATCAAAATTCAGCTGCTGTATTTATGATAGTTGCACTGTCCCAGGGTCACAGGAACCCCTTTTGCAGCCTCTGACCAGCCAAGTCAACGGGGAAGCCAGGTTCAGTTCCCAACTTAGCACCTACAGCGATTTCCTTAACAGCGGTGGCAAGAAAAGTCATGAAATGGAGCAAAACCTCACTCAACGCATGTCTCACTCTGCGGACATAAATTTTGGGCTCCATCCTGTAGGTCAGGAAAGGCCATCTTGGGCCTTTGTCAGAACCAAGGTCAGGTCCTACAACGGTGACTCAGACCTGCCGTCCATCAGCCAGTTTCAGCCTTAGCTTTCCATGCTCTTCTTCATTGCCCTTGGCCGTCTCTGCTCAACCAAAAAGCTTCCCCAGCGATGCTAGAAGACCAAACTCAAGAGTTTTGCACATGCACATGGCCCATTCTTGGAGATCAGCCCGTCAACGATGGCACAAAATCCAACAGGTCGAGTACTTTGCCCTACTTCATTGGCCACTTTGTCTGAAATGGTCTACAGCAGGGTTCGTCTCCAACGTTGGCCAGCAAAGCTGGCTGGGGAATTCTGGGAGTTGAAGTCCTCCAAGCTTAAAGTGGCCAAGGTTGGAGACCCCTGGTCTAGGACAGAGGCCTCCAAACATGGCAACTTTAAGACTTGTGGACTTTAACTCCCAGAATTCTAGGAGTTGAAGTCCATAAGTCTTAAAGTTGCCAAGTCTGGAGACCTCTGGTCCAGGGTTTCCTGCTTGAGCAGGGGAGTTGGACTAGAAGACCTCCAAGATCCCTTCCCTTATTCCGTTAAGTGTTGACCGATAACTCTGAATCTTGGATTGTTCTTTAACCAACTGGTCTCAACTTCGCCAATTCCAGCATGATCCTCATTGCAGTCGCGTTATAAAGCAGTTCCTCACCCCCTCCCCAAGGCAGCCAGTTGTTTTCAGCTTTTCAGCCTCCTGATTTTTGGCTACAATAATTCTGCATTTTTTTGAGCCTCTGGATAGAAACAAGCCCCTGCCCTGAATGCGAGAGAGGTCCAAATTGGGCGGTACAATGGAGGACTTTTGCAGCCACGTGAGGTTGCCCTTTGCCTGAAGCTCCTCCTCCTAACGCGAAAAACTTCAACGGTAGGACGAGACGGAGGCTGTACGGTCGGTTTGACGAGTCCCAAGTTGGATTGAAGAGACTGGATCCTTGCGTTGAGGTGACCTGGAGATCACGGCGCACCTATCGGGATCTACAATTAGGACTTTTTAAATTCTTCCCCAAGTTAGCGAATACTGAGGTTTAAGAGAAGGACTTTGAACCATCCTGGGAAATTGCAACAAGAAGAACCTGGCTGGTCTTTTGAGCTAATGCCAAAGGCTTTGGACCACAAAAACCACACTTTCTCTCCCCCTTCCTTAACAGCTTAAAAACCATTCCTGTGTGAACCTGAGATTCCTTGGGAATTCAAAGCCCCTCCTCCTCCCTACCACCACCATGGAAGGTTTGATTATCTTGCTGGTTGGAAGACGCTACCGGCCTGTCCCATCTTCACACATCGGTTTCTTTTTTTGTTTTGTTTTGTTTTGCTTTGCTTGCTAAAAACTTGAGAGCTACATGGTGAGTTTATTCCTATGGAGAGAATCGTCTCGAGTAACTGTCCCAAGAGATAGCTGGATGAGGAGGTAACGATGGAGTCAAGGTTGCATTGACTTGAGTTGTGACAAAGAGTAACTTTTCAGGATCCCCCAAAGAAAAAAAGGGGGGGGGGAACCTTCCCCGAACTGTATTGTTTCTCAATTTTGCACAATAAATCCAGAACCTGTAAGGAAAACAGAATTATGGGGTGCAAAACAAAAGTGATCTTCCCAACACCTCCTCTAGGACAGTTGACAGTTTAGCCATCGCGACAGAGTTTTCTTATTTTTCTTTTTATAATCTAACCCCTGAACAAAATAGAAGATTTATACAGGAAGAAAGATAAACAGGTAGCATTTTTTTTTTTTTTTGATTCTCAGTGTCATTTCTGCCTTCCTCTAGATCAGGGGTCTCCAACCTTGGCTCCTGGAAGCCTGGCGGACTTCAACTCCCAGAGTTCCACAGCCAGCTGGCTGTGGAATTCTGGGAGTTGAAGTCCGCCAGGCTTCCAGGAGCCAAGGTTGGAGACCCCTGCTCTAGATCTTCCCCTGTTCCCTTCTACCCCCCTCGCAGGGAAAAAGCCCACCACAAACCTCAATAAAACCAAACGTTCATTCACGATTGTTCCTCCCAATCGCTCCTTTTTCATTTGTTTGCTTTTTTTGTTTGTTTTTAAATCTGGCATATTAAATATAAATTAGGTCTTTTGTCCCCTCCGTATCTACTTTTCAAAACTTGGGTTTTGTGTACGCTGTGTGGGTTTTACTTTTCTTCCCCTCCTACAAAATAAGGTTGGTTTGTAAAATTCGCTTCCCTTCCCCTCCCCTTCGGTTCCAGCGGGTTCTGCTCGGAAAATATAAGTCCGCGTTTTGCCGTTTCTCTTCCTTCTCGGCAAAAAAAAAAGTTGAAACCACCCAACCAAAGAACCGATCCAAGCCCAAACCTGTGTGCATGTGCGTCTGTATGTGTGTGTGTGTGTGTTTGAGAGAGAGAGAGATTGGGGAGGGGGTAAAAACGGGGGAGTGTGGAATGTGGGCGTGGGGGTGGGGAAGGGCGACATGATGCATCCGGAAGGAGGGGAAAACCTTTGCATCATGTATAGGCGTAGTCTACATCTGGGATGCCCCCTTCTCTGTACCCTCGAGTTGTGCCATAGCCAATTGTGTGGGTACTTTTGTAAAGGCTGGTTCCGTTGGAAGGGAATATGGTGTGGATGACGTACTCTTCCTTCGCCCGGTGAGGGTTGATGGGGATCATTTGCAAGCCGGGCCCTCGGATCTCCAAGATGGAGTTGTCTTTCTTGGTACCCGACTCCATGTAGTCGTCCTTCTTCCGGATGCCTCGCTCGTGCGTCAGCAGCTCCCCGGTCCGGTGGACGTACCAGCAAATGGCAGCCAGGACCAGGAAGAGGAAAACCAAGGCCACCGCCCCACCAATGATCCCCGCCAGGGGCAGCCCAGCCATGGGGTCCAGGTTTTGCTCGTGGTTGAGCGTGGTGGTGGGACTGTACACATCGGCGGTCTCGGCTTTGGCGCACACGGGGCTCTCATCAGGGATGTAGGTGTTGCCCGTCTCCATGGTGACCATGCAGATGATGTAGGTGGATTTGGGCTCCAGGGCGGTCAGGAGGTACTCAGTCTTGTCACCTTGCACCAGTGTCTCGGTGATGGAGCCGACGGCTGGACTGTGGCCCAGGCGCAACCAGCTGAGGCGGAAAGAGGCCGCCGGGAGGGATGCCTTCCAGCTGATATGGATGCTATCGGCGGTCAGCGGCTTGACGTTCAGCACAAGTGTTTTGGCTCCTGACCCGGTGGCCATTGGATAGTCAATGTTGGAATCGGGCAGCTGGATGCCCGGGCGTTTGGCTTTGAGGGTAAAGAGGGAGCCCTGCGGGGTGGTGACGGCAGCGTTGCTGGCTGTCGTTTTGGCCACCACCGCGGAGTTGCTCTGCTGGCCGACTTCAAAGCACTCGTCCATCTCGTTGGTGATGTCTTTGATGGCCATCCCTCTAACCCGGTCAGGCCCTTGGCACATCAGTCCTCTGACGTTAACCACCGCCGCTCGGGCCTTGACCCAGTCCCTCAGCCACATGAGGTTACAGCTGCAGTACCACGGGTTGTTCCTCAGCAGGAGCTGGGAGAGGCTGTCCAGGTCATCAAAGAGTCCCTTGGGCAGGGTGGTCAGGTTGTTGTTGGACAGGTCAAGCTTCTCCAGCTCCCGCATCTTGGAAAGGGTGTTGTACGGGATGTGGCTGATGGCGTTGTCCTGCAGGTACAGCTTCTGCAGGTGGGCGCTGGGCAGGTTGAGCGGCGGGGCCGCCAGGGAGTTGCGTACCAGCGAGAGCTCGCTGAGGTTCTGCAGGCGGCTGAACGTGTCATCCGCAATGCGCTGGTTGGCAAGCAGGTTGCCGTCCAGCACCAAACGCCGCAAGCTGTTGAGGCCTTTGAAGGCGTGGAGGGGAATGGTGGAGATGCGGTTGTCGTCCAGGCGAAGCTCCTCCAGGGTTCGTGGCAGCCCGGAAGGGATGCTGCTGAGATGGTTGCGGGAGAGGAAGAGCAGCTTGAGGCGGGTGCTGTCGGCGAAGGCGTCGTCTTCGATGCTGACGGTGGAGACCGAGTTGTCATCCAAGTGCAGCTTCTCGAGCAGAGGGATCCTGGCCAGGGAATCTCGGGCGATGGTACGGACGTTGTTGTCCTGCAGATGCAGTTCCTTCAGCGAGCGGGGCAGGTTGATGGGAAACTCGTCCAGATCATTTTCGTAGAGGTAGATGACCTGCCAGGAATCAAGAGGAGTCGGACATTTAGTATGGCAGAAAGGGAGAAAGTTCTAGGGTGCCCAATTTAGAAAACCTGACTTAGGGTTCCTGAGCTGGAAATAAGCAGGGTTCTAGATTGTGCTGCAAAGCTAACTTTGCTTTTAGAAGTAAAATTTGCAGAGGACAAGAGAGGAAGGCCTCTAGCATTCTGTCTTTCCACTCTTGAGAACTTCTTCCTGATTGTTGGTCCAGTGTTAATCTTGGTTTTAGTCTCTGCTCATGAGATTAACAGACCCCAATAAAAATACCACCAATATCCCAATCAACAAATGACCAACTTAGACAAACAAGCTAATAGTAAACAACAGCCTAATAATAGAACCAAGAACACCCCACCTGTCAGGGCTCTGACAAATCCACCCCCATTGAAATCATGAGTCTCTAGACTCATCTCTCAGAGTAAACAACAATTAATTTATTAGGAGTGTCCATGTTGGCGTTACCTGGGTGCAGCTGACTCTTGAGATAGATCATTTATTTCCTCCTTGACCTTGGTCTTCCCCCCACCCTTGGATGTATGTTCTCCAATGGGACACATCCATAGTCAAACGTCATCAGTCATGCTCTCCAGTAATAATCTTGCGTGCCAACAGCTTTGGCTGCCTAGCAATTGTCTGAAGCATTTAAGGAATGCATTACTTTCCCCTTTCCCCCCTCCCTTTCTGGCAACTAAAAAGACACCACCACCACCACAACTGTCAGGGCCATTAGTATACAAAACCTACTCCATTCAGCATTGATGATGTTACCTAGTTGGGTCATGAAATGTCTGCAAGTAAACAACCAAGCTCAGAGAGCACTGGGACCCCTTCTCCTTCTTCTCTTTCTCCTCCTCCTCCTCCTCCTCTCCATTAACTCTATTCCCTTCTAGCAATGATGTTGTTACTAGTTGGCTCATGAAACATCTGCAGGAAAACCACCAAGCTCAGAGAGCACCAACAACCCCTCAGAAACCGAACCATTATTGCCCCCCTAACCTCCTTCTCTACCTCGTCCGGCTCACCTGAACGTTGAGTTTCTTCTTCAGACTAGAAGGGATCCCCGCGTTATTGATCTGGT
The DNA here is from genome assembly GCA_033807585.1 of Hydrophis major. NCBI lineage: Eukaryota > Metazoa > Chordata > Lepidosauria > Squamata > Elapidae > Hydrophis > Hydrophis major. The sequence continues at coordinate 101,770,848 of CM066333.1, read as the reverse complement.
TATTCTGCAGGTAGAGGGTGGTGGCATCGTCCGGGATGTCTGTCGGGATGGAAGTGAGGCCCCGGTCATTGCAGTAGATGAAACCGTTGTCGCACCGGCAGACGGAGGGGCAGGTCGTGCTGTCAATCACCTCACTCAAAAAGGCCACCAGCCCATAGCAGAGGAAGATCCAGTCACGCAAGTCCATGGCGGCTGCCGTGGTTACCACGGTGGCAGTCACCACGGTGGCTGTCGGCGATGCCGTCGCCATGGTGCCCGGTGCCTTTGGCCGTCCCAGGGTGAAGCCTTTTGGACCTGCAGAAGAAGTCAAGTTTGTACATTTTAGCCTAGATTGACTTTTGGAGACCTCGGGGAAGATGGAAAACACGAATACCTAATTTCAACTAAAAAATACTTCTTTGGTCTTTTTAGTTGCCAGCAGAAAGGGAGGGGGGGAAAGTAGCGCATTCCTTAAGTGCTTCAGACAATTGCTGGGCAACTGAAGCTGTTGGCACGCAAGATTATTACTGGCAAGCATGCTTGATGTCTCTTGGCTATGGATGTGTCCCATTGGAGAATATACACCCAGGGTGTGTGGGGGGTGGGAGAAGACCAGGGTCAAGGGGCAAATGAATGATGTGTCTTGGAGTCAGCTGCATCCAGATAATGCCGACATGGTCACTCCTAATAATTTTTTTTTTTACTCTGAGAGATGCGGCTAGAGACTTGATTTGAATGGGGGTGTATTGTTCTCTTCCTTGTCCAACTGAGCACCTGAATGCCGTAGATCAGAGTTCCCCAACCTTTCTGGCTTTGTGGACCGGTGGGGAGAGAGGGGAATGGGTCTATGCGCGTGGTGAGCACACATGCCCAGGCATGCAGGGTCCATCTGCACAAGCAGTGGGCACATACCCATGCCAATCACCCATCACTTCTCTGGCTCGGTTCTGGACAAGTCAAAGCCCCATAGTGGGCTCCGGCCCAGGGACCCCTGCTCTAGCTGGGTTCATGCATTGTGCTTAGGCACCCTGCAGGTTGTGGGAACCCAGGCCCTGAAATGCAAGAGAAGCCATTCCTATCTCAGGCTCTTCAGGGAACCATTATTAAAGGAGATCAGCTCCAACCCTCAGAGAGAGCTTAAAAGTCCTGGCTCTGCCCGTTGGCTTGGGGTGCCAACGAAGGGGCTTTACGTTGGTGATCGATTAACAGCAGACCCCCACCCTCTCCCCTCCTTCTCATCATATTCCCTCCCCATCTTTTTAGCTAAGTTGATTTTATAGTATTTATAGCATTGCATTTATATTATGACAAACAGTGAGGATTTCTCTCTTTAATCACGTGAGTCGCCCAGAGTTACCATATGGCAAGATGGGTGGGCTAGTAAATTTTAAAAATAAGTATATTGATGCAAACCCTGGCTTGGCATGATGCAAACACCCCAGCCCTTTCCCTGAATGAAGACACTCAAATTAAAACTGAATTCAACCAGTTCTCCCTCCCTCCCCCCCCTCTCTCTCTCACTCTCTCTCACTCACTCACTCACACATACACTCCTGCCAAGCATTCAATTTGAGGCAAGATTCCCCCCCCCCCCTTGCTTGGATTGTCTCAGAGCACTGAAACGAAGAGTCTGCCTATCATTCAGAGGCGGCTGGAACAAAGGGGCGCTGATTCGGTAAATGCACACCTCACAAGACAATAGGCTTAATTGGAACCCGCATCCCCGCCTGCCATCTCGCTCACCTTGTTCAGTGCCCGACCTTCCAGAGACCCCAAACACCTTTTTCAGACTGCTTATGCAGCATGAATGCTTCCTTTGCAAGTGTGTGTGTGTGGGGGGGGGATGTAATTGGGAGTTTAATCAAAGACGTCCCTCCCTCTACCCACAAAAGGTCAGCAAATCTGCAGGATACTCGTTAAGTCCCTAGAATGAGTTTCCAGGTCATCCGGAGGATCCAGACTCAACTTCTCCAGAGTCCAACCCAGAGGTGGCATTCAGCAGGTTCTGACCAGTTCTGGAGAACCGGTAGCGGAAATTTTGTGTAGTTCGGAGAACCGGCCAATCCCACCTCTGACTGGAGATTTTACAGTATCCTTCCCCTGCCACGCCCACCAAGCCACACCCACAGAACTGGTAGTAAAAATATTTGAATCCCACCACTGGTCCAACCTGTCAGGAGGGCATCTGTCTTTTAGACAGATAGTCCTCGACTTACATCCATTCATTTATCGGCTGATGTTACCATGGCACTGAAAAAAGTGACCTACAATCAATTTTCACACTTACGACCATTGCAGCATCCCCTTACATTTATGACGGTTGCAGAGTCCCAGGGTCACATGATCCCCTTTTGCGACCACCTGACCAAGCAAAGTCAATGGGGGAAGCCAGATTCACTTAACAACTAAGTTACTAACTGAACAACTGTAGTGATTCCCTTAACAACCGGGGCAAGAAAGGTCATAAAAGAAGGTGAAATTCGCTTAACAACTACCTTGCTTAGCAACGGAAACCTTGTGGTTTCTAAGCCAAGAACTCCCTATTCTGGCTATTGTGTACATGGCATATATTTATTTACATGTGATTTCCGATTTCTGGTTGGTCTCATGCAGGCTGGCCAGGGATAGCCAAAGGGGGGTGGGATTTGGCACGGGGGCTTTAAAATGCCCAGGTGTGTCAGGTCTCCATCCACCACTTGCATACGAAAAGAGGTCTCTGTCATTTTAACGCTTTTAACACAGCTCCGGCCTGTAGCTTCTTGATACCCTGGTAGTTTATATTAGGGAGTTTATGTAGCTGATCAAATTAAGGCCAGTAAATTGGTCTGCTTTATGGCCCTGTTTCATTCTGGAACAGGAAGAGAAGGCAACCGAGGAAGGAGCTGTAGGTCCTGGCTGATGAAAATGGGGAACTGGAAAAGAAAAAAGAACCTTAGTCTTTTTTGAGGGGGCACAGTGCTATTTCCCTTTCTGGAAAAAGCACCCCGAACTTCCAAATTCAGACGTGCTTTGCTCAACCTCTGCATGATTGCATTTTCTCCAAAACTCCCAGGCATGCTAACCCTTCAAATATACTGGTAGGTCTCGATTTACGACTACAATTGAGTCCAAAATTGATGCTGCTATGTGAGAAATTTGTTAAATGAGCGGGGTGATGCTCATTTAACAAATTTCTCACTTAGCAGCATAAATTTTTATGAATTTTTTTTGCCACATCTGTTAAGCGGATCCCTGCAGGCGTTAAATCAGTCACGCCATTGTTAAATGAATCCGGCTTCTCCATTGACTTTGCTTGTCAGAAGGTCACAGAAGAGGCATGGCAACTGTCATAAATATGAATCAGTTGCCAGTGTCTGGATTTTGATCCTGTGACCATGAGGATGCTGCAATAAGTGTGGAAAAGCTGTCACAAGTCCCTTTTTTCAGCGCTGTTTTTAACTTCGAACAGTCACGAAATGAAAGGAGGACTACCTGTAAGCACAAAATCAAAACCCTTCCCCACCAATAAATGCTCAGGCTGGTTTTGCTAGCTACTTCTTTGGAGACATTTTGTGGGGATGGTACCCAAACCAGCATCAAGTATAAGGAATGCTTATGCAGCTAACTTCAATTACACTTGTAGGATTTAAGCTTGCCTAATTCTCCCGTTCTGTCACCTGTAAGACTTTTCCAAATCCAACATGCCCCATCCGTCTTGTTCTGAAGCATCCCACGAAATCTGGATGCCAGGGCAGAAAAAAACAGAACAAAACTTCATTGTTGCCTCTTTTTTTGCAAGTTACAAAACCCCAAATGCACAAAACAGGAGCCATTGAGCAGCTGTCAGGCCTTGGGCACAAGTCTCTGAGCATAAAATTCCATCGGTCACCTTGGCCAACGCTATCTGGCTGACTGCACCCCAGAGTAGGGAGCAGGCTTGATGCCCAAACAGCTGGACATTTCTTCAAATATTCTTGAGGGTCTTTGGTTCACAAATATTAGGGCAGGTGGCACTGATGGAAACCAAAAAAAGCAGGGTTTTTTTTTTTTTCAACCTTAGCAACATTAAAAAGTGTGGACTTTAACTCCCAGCTGGCTGGGGAATTCTGGGAGTTGAAGTCCACAAGTCTTAAAGTTGCAAAACACTTGATAGTTCTGAATCTGGTATTTTACAAACACACAAAAGGAACCAGCTCATCACTTAGAATGAAGGCTGCTTCTCCCCTCCTAGGATCGGTTTCTAACCAAGATCTTAACAGACAATGTTGGGTTAATGGGGGAAACAACTGGAAGTAGCCTTGTGCCATCCAAGGAAGTGGTTTGTTGTTTTATCAAACCTCTTTTGCACCTTTTTCCCACCTCCATGGGCTAATAAGCTGTTGATTGTCACTTTTAACCCCATAATTGCAATGTTTTAAGAAATGAAACCGGTGTCTTAAAATTTCTGGCTCCTACTGAGAAACACAGAATGAAAACTCCAAGCCTTATCTGGTTCCGGCTCCTTGGAACATGCTTGGATTCATAGGCAGCAGCTTTGCTAGCACAGATGGTCCTCGACTTGTGACCGCCGTCGAGCCCAGCGTTTCTGTTGCTAAGCACGACAGTTGTCGTGTGATTTTTGCCCCGTTTGGTAACCTTGCTTGCCACAGTTAAGGGAATCGCTTCAGTTGATAAGTTAGTCACACGGTCGTTCAATGAATCTGGCTTCCCCATTGGCTTTGCTGGTCAGAAGGTCACAAGAGGGGATCCCATGATCCCGGAGCCATCATAAATATGAGTAGGTTGCCAAGCAGTCTGAATTTTGATCACGTGACCATTGACGTGCTGCCAACAGTTGTAAGTGTGAAAAGCCGCTTTCTTCAGTGCCATTGTAACTTCGAACGGTCACTAGACGAATTGTGGTAAGCCAAGGACTAGCTGTATTTAGAGTTTTACCCTCTTTCCTTAATTTCAGCTGTATTTCCATATTCTGCCCGGGCCTTTCTCCATTTCATCCTCCCAGCATTTAACGTCTGGTTCTGCTTATCCAAACCGTTCCCCCCCTTGAAAAACCGACAACTCCTTTCCCCTCTCCAGGATTTTAAGCTTTACAAGTGCATTTCCTGTGCATCCCTTTTAACCTCAGTTGAGTTAATTTCTTCTAAAACACACACACACGCACACAGACGCATTTACAAGGTTCTTTTCATGGAAGATTTGAAGTCAGCAAGCTGTCTTGCTGGGCCCCTGCCTCTTAAATCGCTTCCTTGCCTCGACTTCATTATGCATACCATAATTTTCCTCCATCGTGTGCCTCCCTTTTTCCTTTCCTTCCCTGTCTCTTTTTCCTCCAGTTTCCTATCTGCCACTTGCTGCCTCTCCTGCTGTTTTTTTTTTTTTTTTAAAAGGGTGGGTGGGAGGCCTTTGTGACTTTATCCATCCCGGTCTATAAATTCTTTATGGTCCAATGTTTTGCCACGTCAAACGGAAAGGGACCCAACCAGGCATGGTTTCCCATCTCTGCGGCGTCTCTAGCTACAATCAGCCCCCCTGCGAGACCACAGCGCCTGCTTCAAAACTTACCAAATCGCCATAAATCAGTCTTGTGCCACCCCCCCCACATCCTCCAATTTCTTTTCTTTTTTTTAAATCACAGCCCTTCAGATGGCATCTTCCAGAGAATGTCTGGGTTCCCAAGGCAGGTTGAGAGCGATGGCAACGATTCCAGTTTGAATAATAAATACGAAACGGGCTGCATTCTAAATTAAAACATATCCTCCCCCCACCCTTTTCCACCCACCCACCCACCCACCTTAAAACTAACGGAGCTTTTGCATATCGTTCAGATGGCGCTTCTTAAACCTTGTAACTGACCTTGTTGAGAGTGATGTACAAACGGGTTTTTTTTTTTCCCCTGGGTTTCTAGGCAGAGTGTTTCCCCCCCCACTCCCCAGTCAGGCTGAAGCCAAGAAGCTTTTTAAATCCCTGTTTTAAATTTTAACTTCCTGTGCAGTGGTTCCTGGTTTTGCCCCTCCAAATAACAGGCTCTCCACAACTGTACTGCTTACCTGTTCAGGTGAGTTATCCGTGTAGAAAAAACAGGCAGGTAGTCCTTGACTTACGATCACAATTCCCATTGCTTAAGCAAGGCAGTTATACAAGGGCGTCTCTCCCGCAATTTTATAAACCCTTTTTTTTTTTTGGCTATAAACGAATTGCTGCCATTGTTAAGTGAATCATAGTCGTTAAGTGAATCTGGCTCCCTCCCTCCCATTGGCTTTGTTTGTCGGAAGCCGGCTGGGAAGGTCCCAAATATGGATCACGTGACACTTGCAACTGTCATAAATACATGTGAGTTTGCTAACTCCCCCCAAATTTTTTTGATCACATGACTGTGGAGATCCTGCATTCGTTGTTATTGGGAGGACTGATTATTTTCAGATTAACAGAGTTGGAAGGGGCCTTGGAGGTCATCTATTCTAGTCCAAACCCACCCAAGCAGGAGACCCATTTCTGACAAATGGGAGTCCAACCTCTTCTTGAAAGCCTCCAAACTGCAGACTGGCTGTAAGTCTTTTTTTTTTTTCACCACCGTTGTAATTTCGAACTGCATGGTTGATAAAATGGAGGACTTCCTGTATATCAGCATTTGGCTCCTAATTCCGATAAGGTTCAGCGGCCCACAAATAAAGGGCCTTGTGGCGTGTCCTCCCCTCCCATCAGTGATGGTGAAAAATGAATGATTTGGGGGATGGGAAAGGAAGGGGATATTACTCCATACAGCAGGTCTGCATTGCTTCGAGCAGAATACAGGGTAGTCCTCGACTTACAACCGCTTCGTTTAGTGACCGTTCGAAGTTACAAGGGTGCTGGGAAAAAGCGACTCGTGACAGTTTCTCACACTTACAACCATTGCAGCTTCCCGGGGGTCACGTGATCAAAATTCAGATGCCTGGCAACTGATTCGTATTTATGACGGTTGCAGCATCCCCTTTGGTGACCTTCTGACAAGTCAGCAGGGAAGACAGACACGTTACTTACTTAATAACTGCAGTGATTCTCTTAATAATGATGGCAAGAAAGGTCGTAAAATGGGGGCACAACCCACTTTACTGTCTCCATTGTGGTGGTCAGAATGAAAGTCAAACCCAGAATGTCTCTCTCTCTCTCTCTCTCTCTCTCCCTGACTTTCGGCCTCGGTGGCTGCATCCGTGAGCCTCAGTCGTAAGTCGAGGACCCCCTGCAAATAGCCACCGGGGAGAAGAAAGGAGCGCGTGAAATGCACCCATACATTAAAGGCGGAATGAAAGGGGGGAGGCAAAGCACAGCGACTCTCTCTCGCCCCCGTGCCCCTCCATCCACCACTGGGGAATGAATCGGTATCAAGTTCTCTTCCATGCGGGCGCCAATTATGCAGCGAGAATTTTTGAGCTGATTAAAACTAGCAAACGGCCTGTTGCTAAGGCGGTGGGGGGAGAAATGTGTGATGGCGGCACGAGAAATGTGTCTTCGGTTGTAGCCGCCTTCTGGGGGTGGGGGGGGGCTGACATCTCGGGTGTGGCCCTCGAAGCGCATCGGTTGCACCTCTCAATGCGGTCCCCATTAAAGGGCCCCGAATCCAATCCACGGCTCTTGCTGTCTGTGGATAAGCTATAAGACTTGAATTTTGGGGTGCTTGGCCTCAAATCTTCCCTGGGGCTTTTGGGGGAGACAAGATCACCCCTCAAAGGCAACCAGGTCTTCCAAATAGTGTTTATTTAGGACAATATTTGTCAACTTGGCCCCTTCAAGGTGGGGTGTGTGTGTGGATTTCAACTCCCAGAATTCTGGGAGTTGAAGTCTACTCACCTTCAAGTGGCCACTGCTAAGAAACATTGATTTAGCATGACTTTCCTACTGTGGCACCTTCCCCGTCGCTCCAGAGTCTGGGGGCTCCCTGAAACTCATTTGCTGGTTGGATAATTCAGTGCAGTAAGCCTTTGTTTAACCATGGTTAAATGGGATGGCGCCGCCCAGCTTGAAGCCAAACCAAAATGGATAGTTTAGCCTTGATGCAAGATCCCAGCCTCTGCATTAACCATCAGCCACAGCTTCTGCCTTTCCCTCTTCCCCTTCCCCTTAACATTTTGATTGCTTGATCTGAAAGGTGGCCTGATTTCGATTCCATGTTTACTTCCCCTAATAACAGCGTGAATCAGATTTGGCATCTTCAGAAATGCAAGGCAGGATTCCCACTTTGCAAGTCAAATAAACAAAACATGGTTGAAGCTGCTTGGCTCCAACTGAGCTCCTAGCTAGCAGGTGCTGGGGGGGGGGGAGGAGGAGGAAAAATGCCTTGATGCAGAAATCTGGTTTATTCCAAATTTTTACAGGGCAGGGCTCCAGAGTGAGAACTGGCTGACCCGCCCCCTCATCTGCATATCCCCACCCCTGCCTTCCACCTCCATGGGGTGATGTCAGATGTGTGATTGGTACCTAATTCAGTGGGGAGCAGACTCAGATGGGGGGGGGCGCAGGGGGTGAAGAGACAGGATTTATTTCAGATGAGTCTATTCTGAATGTTTAAAATAACACATTTCTGGCAAGTATTCCTTTGGGTCTCAATTGGTATGCATTAATTCACTTCTGTCTGCTATCGTTGCCTGCTGCACTCGCTTCTGTTATCTGATCCTCTACTTCGGCTGGCTTGAAACACCAACATTAGAAATGTGTGCTGCATCCCAGCTTTGGTGGGTTGCTACCAACTGGCCCCCTGTCCCATTCCTATTGCCCCGTTTATTCCCTCTTCTCTGCCCCACAACTCCGGGGTTTTCCTTGGAAGCTAGCTTGATCAAACTTAGAAGGCTGCAATTGAGAACTGAGCCTATCACAACTAAAAATGACACTCAAAACAGGTAGTCCTTGACATACAACCATTTCTTTAAGTGACTGTTTGACATTGCAACGGCACAGGAAAAGTGACTCCTGACTCAGGAGAATATTTTGTAGCTCAAGGGTTGAAGACTTGCAGACGTTTCACTACCCAACTAGGAAATATCATCGGTGCTAGAAGGGAGGGGGAGTTTGCTCTCTGTTTGTATGTGGTGATCGCCCTCCTTGAAGGAGTAAACAAGGAACTTCCAACTCAGACAAACAATAGAAGATAAACAGCCTAACAAAGGAACCACCTCCCACCAACAGTGAAAGCCACTAGTGCAGAGGTCTCCAAACTTGGCAACTTTAAGACTTGTGGAACTTCAACTCCTAGAATTCTCCAGTCAGCATAATTTACTCTCTTGTAATCCCTTCCTCCTCAATCTCTCCTCTTTGGGGGAGAGGAGAAAAAGAAACCGACACAGCTGGCTGGGGAATTCTGGGAGTTGAAATGCACAAGTCTTAAAGTTGCCAAATTCGGGGACCCCTGCACTAGTGTATAAAATGAGAGTGGACCCCACTCCCTTCTAGCATTGTGGATGTTACCTAGTTGGGTAAGGAGAAGAAGAAAACAACGAAACTCAGAGAGCACCAAGGGCCCCACGGTCCTTTCCACTCCTCCACTCAACAAGCCCCGTTCCTTTCTCCCGCTGATGAAGTTACCTGGTTTGGGTAGTGAAACACGTGCAAGAAAACCACCAAGCTCACATACCACCCAGGACTCCTCTCTAAAATAAGCCACCCAAGAGCCCTCACTGTGCTTTCTGTTTTTAATCAATCCAATAAAAACGATGCCAACTTTGGGCCCCTAAAGGGTTTGCAAGTGCATGCTGGGGCACATCCCTTTTCCCAGAGATGGAAGCGGGAGGGAACTAACAACCATCACCACCACCCCAAATCTCCAGAGCGGGCAGGCATGTCTGCAAAGCCGCACGGGCTCCTGACTTGCACCTGGGGATGGATGTGAACGTCCCTCTAGAATGTGGAGTGGATCAAGAAGACGTAGGGACGACGGATATGAATCCTGCTCTAAAGTAGAGCATTTAGCACAGTTGCATCGTAATACTAGACATGATCGCAGCATTCCAATATTTGAGGGGCTGCCACAAAGAAGAAGGGGCCGGCCTGTTCTCCAGAGCACCTGAAGGCAGGACAAGAAACAACAGATGGAAATTAAACCCAAGGAGAGAAGCAGGCTGGAATTATAAGGAGAAACTTCCTAACCGTGAGAACTATTGATCAAGGGAAGGGCTTCCCTCCGGAAGTTGTGAGCGCTCCATCACGGGAGGCTTTTAAGAAGAGACTGGGCAGCTACTTGTCCGTGATGGTATAGTCTCCTGCTTAAGCAGGGGTTGGACTAGAAGATCTCCATGGTCCCTTCCAGCTTTATTCTGTATTCTATTCTGTACTTGTCAGCAGCAGAGGCTGCTGGTGATTTTGGTAAAGAGCTTTAGGGTAGGCTCAAACTTCAGATTAGGGGACTGGAGACCAAAACATATGAAGTACGGTTACGGGAACTGGGCCTGGCTACTCTAGAGAAGAGAAAGACCAGGGGAGACAGGAGAGCAGTCTTCCAATATTTGAGGGGCTGCCCCAGAGAGGAGGAGGAAGAGGTCAAGTTATTTTCTAAAGCACCTGAAGGCCAGACAAGGAAGAATGGATGGAAACTGATCCAGGAGAGATTCAACCTGGAAATAAGAAGAGATTTTCTGACAGGGAGAACAATCAAGCAGCTTGTCTTCAGAAGTTGTGGGAGCTTCCTCACTAGAAGCTTTCAAGAAGAGACTGGACTGCCCTCTGTCAGAAAGGGTCTAGGGCAGGGGTCTCCAACCTTGGCTCCTGGAAGCCTGGCGGACTTCAACTCCCAGAGTTCCACAGCCAGCTTTGCTCTGGGAGTTGAAGTCCGCCAGGCTTCCAGGAGCCAAGGTTGGAGACCCCTGGTCTAGGGTCTCCTGCTTGGGCAGAGGTTGGACTGGATGAGCTACAAGGTCCCTTCCAAATCTGTTAATGTAATCTAATCTTCTCATGAAGATATCCATGGCTGAACCAGAGAGAGATTCCACCCCATGCTCTGGAAGCAACATTTTCTGTGGCTGCTCTGTGTGTGAAGAGGAGGATCCATTAGCTCTGGCAACAAGAAAGACAGCCCAGATGTGCGCAAAAGCACGGGTGTTCAACCGGACCAATAACACCCTCCAATGAGCGAAGATGGATGCTGTCCAAGGGCTGCAATCCGACGGCCTCCCAGCCTTGGCATCTCCCTGCGAGGGGAACGATACCCAAGGGTGAGCGGCCCCCAGTGAGAAGAGCCAAGCCTGGCTTGGAGCAGGTGATGTAAGATCCTTCACCATCTTTCATCATTAGCCAAGCCGGCTGAAGGATACCTGCAGGGCCCTGCATCCTTTCTCTTCCTCACCTGTTTGGTGTGCTTGTGCCGTACAGATGCGGGCGAAAGATCCCCAGGGGGTGGATTGCATCAGGAAGGGGGAGAAGGGGCTGAATTTTGGCCTTCCAAGGATGGGCAGGGGAGCCCAATAGCGTGCAAGAGCCGCCAGGCAGCAGGAAGGGCTCCGATAAGTGTGCTGGTCTTAAATGAGGTTCACAGGTTGACCAGAAATGGGGAGAGGAGAGCAGGGACATGATCCCCCGAATTTGGCACTCTCCGAAGTTTTGGGCTCACCGTTGCAGCGGGCAACTGAATCACAAGAGTTGGAAGGGGACTCTGGAGGTCATCTAGGCCAACCCTCTCCTTGAGCAGGAGACCCTATATTATTCTGGACAAATGGCTGTCCAGTCTCTTCTGTCTCCAGGATGTTGGAGCATCCACGACTTCTGAAGGCAAACCCTTCCATTGATCATTTTTTTCTCACTGTCAGGAAATTTCTTCTTAGTTCCAGGTTGCTTCTCTCCTTCATTAGTTTCCGTTCTCCTGGGCAGGGCAACCAAAGGAGACCCAGCCCATTAGCTGTGGGTGTGGCTTTTGTGGGCGTGTTCTGTGGGCGTGGCAGGGGAAGGATATACTGCAAAATCCCCCTTCCCTCCCCACCCCACTAGCCTGCTTTCCAGCTCCGTTCTCCTCTGCAGGGCAACCAAAGGAGACCCAGCTGATTAGCTGTGGGTGTGGCTTTTGTGGGCGTGGTGTTCTGTGGGCGTGGCTTGGCTTGGTGGGCGTGGCAGGGGAAGGATATATTGCAAAATCCCCCTTCCCTCCCCACCCCGCTAACCTGCTTTCCAGCTCCATTCTCCTCTGAAGGGCAACCAAAGGAAACCCAGCCGATTAGCTGTGGGTGTGGCTTGGTGGGCGTGGTGTTCTGTGGGTGTGGCTTGGCTTGGTGGGCGTGGCAGGGGAAGGATATACTGCCAAATCCCCCTTCCCTCCCCACCCCATTCACCTGCTTTCCAGCTCCGTTCTCCTGGGCAGGGCAACCAAAGAAGATCCAGCCAATCAGCTGGGACTCAATGGGAGGCAGAGGAGAGATGGGGTTGGCGGTTGTCTAGAACTGGTCAGAACCGGCTGAATCTCACCTCTGCTTCAGGTGCTTGGCTCCCTCTTCTTTGTGGCAGCCCCTCAAATATGGGAACCCTGCTATCACATCCCCACCTGGTCCTTCTCTTCCCTTAGACTAGCCAGGCCCAGTTCTAGCAACCGTTCTTCCTACGTTTTAGCCTCCAGTCCCCTCATCATCCTGGTTGCTCTTCTCTGCCCTTTTTCTGGAGCCTCGACATCTTTTTGTGTATTGTGGTGACCAAATCTGGACACAGTCTTCCAAGGGGGTTTTGAAAAACAAAACAGTCTTATAGAGAGGCCTGTTTTTTTACACTATTCGGGCAAGGAATAGAGCCAGGGGTCTCCAACCTTGGCTCCTGGAAGCCTGGCGGACTTCAACTCCCAGAATTCCACAGCCAGCTTTGCTGGCTGTGGAACTCTGGGAGTTGAAGTCCGCCAGGCTTCCAGGAGCCAAGGTTGGAGACCCCTGGAATAGACCGTGAAGAGGCCAGGAACAAACCAAACCGAATACAAGATACAATAGGCCCAGCCCTGAAGAAACCCAACTTTCCTAGCTGCAAGTGTGCACAGTTAGTCCTTGATATACAACAGTTCTTTTAGTGACCGTTTAAAGTTACAGCAGCCCTGAAGAAAGGGACATGACCATTTTTTCACACTGACAATAATTGCAGCATCCCCCATGGCCACCTGATCAAAATTGGGACGCTTGACAACTGGTGCGCGTTAAAGAGGGCGGCAGGATCCTCAGGATCCCCTTTTGGCAACCTTCTGACCAGCAAAGGTTACGGAGGAAGCCAGATTCACTTAGCGACCATGTGACTAATTTCCAAATTGCAGGGATTCACATAACAGCTGGGGCAAGAAAGGTCATAAAAGTGGGGCAGAGCTCACTTAACAACTGCCTCACTTAGCAACAGAGACCTTGGGCTCAATTGCGATTGTAAGGCGAGGACTGAGCTGTATAAGATTGGTACTTTCTTTTCTTTTTTTTCTTATTTTTAAACGCTCATAAAAAAAACAAAACAAAAAAAAAACCAGGGATGATGAAACCTCCCTCTCTACAACCTGATAGCAATTTGGGGTTTGTTTTTTTTCATCCTGAGAAAACTATGTTGCACTGATGCCCAGCTGTTGTCACTGCAAAAGAGGCCCGATTGGTTGTAAACTACGAATGTTATTTTTCCCAAAAGGAATCGCCTTCCATCTGCTTCAGGAAGTGGCAGCGAGGGGTGTTGTTTGTATTTGCTTCTGCACAGAGAGCCAAACGGCCTATCTTGTTTGTTTGTTTTCCACCCAGAAAATTGCCCCATTCCCCACTGCTGAAAAAAAAAAAAAAACACCAAACCACCAGATTTTGCTTAATCTCCCCTTTGATTCCAGAGTGCAAAAGGCCATTGAATTAAGATGTTTGGCAGCAGGGCTTCAAACCGGCCAAAAAGATACATGGAATTAATATGATGGGAAACCCCTTGATACATGATCTGGCCGTTGGCTGGAGGGAAAAGGGGCTATGTTTAGACAGATGCTGCTAATCGGGCTACACAGCAGCGTAGGAAGCATGGCTGGCTGGGGAATTCTGGGAGTTGAAGCCCCCCCTCCCCTTAAAGTATCTTTTCAAAAACACTAGCCTGGGTGCTTCTGATCTGATTTAAGGAGATGACTTGTACCTCCTTCTGCAGGAGAAGTCTACCAGTGATGGTGGAGCAGGCATGCCAGACTGTCCAGGTGTTAGTGGCAAAAGGACAAAAAAACAAAAAAAGCAATTAAGCTTACTGCTTTTGTACTCAATAAGAACAGCTTTCGAGAGTTAGGGAGCAGGGTCTAGTCAGATCTTTGGATAGACAGACAGAGCAAAGCTTATTTTGGCTTTCTGAGAATCCTGTTTACAACACCCCCAAATAAATAAACGTCTCACAAAAAAACCAGGCTGGCCAAATTCAGCCTGCTCCAGTGCTCGAAGGAGTAATTTAGCAATGCTAGGGAAGCGAAGCAAAAGCTCTCCCAAGCTGAGTTTCTTCAATCTGTCCTCCCTTAAAATCTCTGCTAGGGTCTTTAATCTGCCTTAATAATTCATAACACTGTCTGCAGTCGTCCCCCCCCCCTCCCAATTGGTAAACTGGGAAGGGGGAGAAACTGATCCAGGAGACTCTGAGTTCTAGTCCTGCCTTAGCCATGAAAGCCAGCTGGGTGATTTTTGGGGCCAGTCCCTCTCTCTCGGCCCAACCCACCTCACAGGGTTATTGTTGTGGGGGAAAATAGGAGGAAGGTGTGTTGGATATGTTCACCACCTTGAATTGTCTGTAAAAACAATAAAGGCGAGACACAAATAAATAAAAGTTATTTTTAAAAAAAACTGACAGGGAAAAAAAAAACCCAAGCAAAGTCAATGGGGAAGCCAAATTCACTTAACAATTAAAAGAACTGCGGCGATTCCTTTATCAACTGTGGCGAGGTCATAGAACGGGGCAAAACTCACTTAACAACTGTCTCGCTCAGCCACGGAAAAATGTTGGGCTCAATCGTGGTCCTAAGTCAGGGGTCCCCAAACTTGGCAACTTTTAAGACATGTGGACTTCAACTCCCCAAAGTTGCCATCTTTGAAGACCTCTGTCCTAAGTTGAGGACTCCCTGAACAACAATTGGGGAGCAGAGCCACAAAGCTTGAACCGGGCTGTTGGCATTGCTGTTCCTTTGTACTACAAAGTGGTTTGGGGCCGTGGTTTGCTTAAGCATGGCTTGTTTAAGAAACCATGAGCTGGGCTGAGCAGTTGAGCATCAAACTTAATTAACAAAGCACCATTGCCTGAAGGACAGGCAGCCCATTAAGCCACATCATATCCGAGCAGGGTGTGTGAACACGGCATTCTACTATATATACTATTCTACTATAATTCCTGCTTGCACCAGGAACTATAGCCTATACCTGTCGTGGGCCCTGGAGGATTTATCCCAGCAAGGAGATTATTTTAGAAGCTTGAATCAATTTGGAAAGAGGAGAATGAGCAGATGTGAGCTACTGGGCACCAGATGGAAGTCGACATCCATTTCCTACTACTTGGCATCTACTGAATCAGCCTCAGCGACTTTCAGCAGGGCGGACTTCAACACCCAGAATTCTGGGAGTTGACGGCTGCCCCCTACTAAAAGTTGCTGACATTGTGAAACAGTTTTTGAGATGCTCCAGGACCAATCACCACAACACTGTGGGGAATTCTGGGTAGAGAAGTGAGATTGAAAACCCGCCTGGTCAGCAGGATGCCAAATTCAGTTCCCTCCCTCACCTCCCCCCAAAAACTGGATGGCCCTGAGTGCCTGAGAGCCCGCCTCCTCTCCGAGTGGAGCAAAACTGACCTTCAGCACACTGCAAAGCCACTCTGCAAAAACGGGGGAGTGTAATTGTTTTTAAATTTATCAGTGCTCAGCGGCTGGCCTTAATACAGAAAGCTGATGATGGCAGATGAGATTCTGCCGAAACGTTGCTACAACTTTAAAAGCACAACTACAATGACATGGGAAAATACCCGAACAAAGCTGAATGCCATACATACATACATACATACATACATACATATATAATCTTAATGGAAAGCATTATAATTCCTTGGGGACCCCATCCGTTTTGCGTGCTAAAGGTTCCATTGCTCCCTAATATGACCCCAGCCATCCTTAAGGATTAAAAAAAAAAAAACAAAACACCTTAAAAACCGGGAGTTTTCCCATTGTGTTTGGACTACATCTCCCAGCATACCGCTGACGGTTGCCGCCCAGCCACGGATTCCAGTTCTATGAAATGGACCCGTTCTTTGGCCCAAACCAGCATGGATTGGATTAGTCAAATCAAAACAAAACATCCTTGCAGCCACAACAGACAATCGAAGCATTAATGTTACAAGAGATAGTCATCAGCACCTTTGATAGCAACACCTTTGATTACTTAAGAACAAGGCGATGGCCTGCTTTCACAATAACCACAAACTTGGGGGTGCATGGACACAAAACCGCTATATTAATAGAATATACACCATATGATCTACATAATGATTGCATAAAGATGGATGTCATATACAACACGACCGCATCACCTTTTTGGGGGGTGGGGTGGGCTCAATGATAAAAAATAAATCTACGAAAGAAACAACAGAATACCAGAGTTGGGGAGGTACCTTTAGAGGTCTACTAGTCCAACCCCCTATTCAAGCAGGAGGCCCAATGCCATTCCAGACAAACAGCACTCTGATCTTTTCTTTAAAACCTCCAGTGTTGGAGCCCCCACAATTTCTGGAGGCAAGCTGTTCCACTGGTTAAATGTTTTCACTGTCAGGACATTTCTCCCTGGGTTCTAGGTTGCTTCTCTCCTTGATTCATTTCCATTGGTTGCTTCTTGTCCCGCCTTTTGGTGCTTGGAGAATAGACGGACACCACCACCTCCTTTCTGTAGGGCAGCCCCTCAAATATTGGCAGCCTGCTATCATGCCACCCCTTGGTCCTTCATTTCAATAGACTAGACAACCCAATGTAAGTTTCTCCAATCTTGGGGCAGGCTTCTGAGACCAGCTTTCTCCAGATGTGCCCAGGATTAGAAGAAAGTTAGCTTGGCAGGCCCTCCTGGAACAAGCTTGCAAATGAAAGACCTGTTGCAACTAGACAATGAGCCTTCTTTGTTTAAAAAACAAACAAACAATAGTTATTTTCATTCACGCTGGGGGATGGTGTCAAAAATTTCAGGTTAGTTCTAGAAAAATGCCCCAAAAGAAGAATAAAGACTGAAGTTCTGTAGCATTCTCAATTCTCTCTGGTCCTACACATTTCCCCTTTCGTCAGCATCTGGGCAGCCAACTCCTAAAAATATCCTTTTACACACTTCCCTAGGACGTGTTACACACACACACACACACACACACACACAATGCTTGAATCCTCCCCCCACCTCAGAAGGGGATCTGAACGGACGCTTTTCATGGAGGTCCCCAAAACCCACATCCCCTTCCCAAGAGTGACCACCCTAAAATGGAGTTCAGTTTCCCTCCCCCCCCTTACCTCAACTCAGACACCTTTGTTTTCCCCCTATGCTAAATTAGGTGGAGTAATATGTTATTGCCAAGAAAGAAAAGGGGGGGGGGGAAGGGAGGGAAGTTATTGCCAGGAAAGAAAAAAAAAAGTGGTTATTGCCAGGAATTCTGGAGGCACCCCAGTTCCTCCCCCCCCCAATCGAATTCCTGCCTGCTCCCAATCAGAAGAAAAGTTTGGGTGGAGGGTTTTTGGTTTGGGCTCTTTTCTTCTTCTTTCCCCTCCTTTCTTCTTCCAAGCAAGATGTGAATCAGCTTTTCTTGAAATTCGCCCAAGGATTTCTCTCGACCTCGTTTGGGGAAACAGCTCCAGGTGTCTTTGGCCAAGGCGTTTGCAAAACTGCCTCCCCCCCCCCCCCATTCCTCCCTCTTGCAACCTCCCCATTGAACCCTCAAAGCCAGGCACCGGGCAGGGAAACCCCCCCCCTCTTCTTTCTCTCTCCTAGCTGGCCTTTTCCCCCTCGTTCCCTCTCCTCAAATGACGGAGAAGCCCTCTGCTGCCCCGGGAACAAGCCGAGAGCCCAACGCGCCTCTCTTTTGAAGAGGTAGACTGCCTCCATCCGAGGAAGCTCTCTCTCTCTCTCTCTCTCTCTCTCATCTAGTTCTAGCAAACGAGGGAGCCAAGTGAGCGCCCCAAATCTCCCCCACCCGCTTCCTGAGTCCTTCAACCGATGGTCCAGCCTGCTGGGCATCCTAACTCCAAGGCTGGATGCCCCGTGTCTGTGGATGGGGGGAGGTGGGGTCGAGGTTGGGCAGGAAGGGCTCGGTCCCGGGTGGGAGTGGAAGGCCTGGACCCCCTGCGCCCCCGCCTCTGCCTGCCTTGCAAACTTTTTTTTCCTCCTGGCCCCGCATAGCATCGCGTTTCTCCCGCGGGGCGGGGAGGGGGTTGACTTACCCCGCTTGGGCATCGCCGCCTCCGGCTCCCCGGGACGGCCCAGCGCTTGCACGGAGCTCGCTTGTCCAGTTCTCGGCGGCGAACGATGCGCTCCGATCTCCCCTAGCCCCGCTTTCCCTGGCATGGCCAGGCCATGCCGCCTCCTCGCTTTCTCCCCTCCCTCCTGGCCGCTGCTGCTGCTTCGGGTTCGCCCCTTCTCGCCGGGGGTCGCGGCGCAACGGGGGTCGGCGGAGTAGCGAGGGCTGCGTGCGGGTGGCTGTGCGCGCGCGCCGTGCAAAAAAAAAAAAAAAAGGGGGGGGGAAACGCCAGGCGCGGGCGGAGGGCAGAAGCGGCGGGGCTGAAGGAGGAGGAGGAGGAGCTGCTACCGAGCAACCCCTGGCGGCGGGGGGGGCGCCTCTTCCTCCCACCACCTTTCCCCAAAGCCTGTAAGTCTTGCGGTGCTGTCAGGGTGCGCCTACCGCCCTAAGTTGGGTGGTTGAGGTTTATCCGACAAGGAAACCTTCGGGTACTGGCTTGGCTTCACTTGGGTTCAGCCACTCGTGGGAACCTCGCCCAAGAGGAATTTCCCAGCCATCCTAAATGCTTCTTCCACCGGACCCCAGGCCTGTCAAAAGCCAGAGCCTCTTTGAAGATGGCAGACTGACAGCGCAGCTCTCCTTGGTTTTTACTCCTGAGGAAGGAGGAAATTTCCCCCCTTTTCTCTGCAGCCGGTTAAAGTTTTGACCACGAATTCTGCATCCCAAACATGTAGAAAAGGTACAAAAGTACCCAAAGGGTGCTTTTTTTCAAGAGACAGCTGGACGCTTCTTGGATGAGAAGCAAAAGACCTTCAAAGACAAACCAAGAAGTCCAGCTGCCTCTTGAAAAAAGCACCTTTGGGACTTCCATGACCTGGATGACTGAGAATGTCCATAGGTATATTTTTCAAGCCAACTCAAGGTCCTAGTGCATTCACAAGCTTGCAAATGCTCAGGAAGGCTTTGGGCTGGCTTTGTCCCCAAGATGGGACTAGAACTCACAATCTTCTGGTTTCTAGCTCGACACCTTTACCACTTACATCAAACTGCCTCTTGTGGGGGTGTAGTCAAATTTATCATTTTTCTGCCTGCGGTTTTGAATTTTCAAGAAAAAAAGTTTCAAAGGCTTGAAAGAACAATTCAGGCCTCCATTTGAACTGGAAATGAAAAACCTAGCCTTTTTAAAAAAATGTAAAGGTACAAAGCAATGCATGCTAACCATTCTCTACGTGAGCTTTTATTTAAAAACAGACCATCTTCTACCAATTCAGCAGGGAGTCACTTTTTTTATAAAATGAAAAGTATTTACAATACTTTCTTTCAAATTATTATTATTAAAAAGAATGACAAATAGGAAGGTGTTTAATTTATAGGGGCCGGGCCATATTTATTATGGCTTCCCCCTGTTTTTATTTCCAAGGAATTAATAACTGGCATCCCAATAAACCTGGCTGAAAGTCTGTTTGTTTTTACCTCCCCTCGAAGGTAAGATACCGTGATAGGATCAGCCATCTGTCAGATCTGTGAGTTGTCCCAAACAGCAGACACTAAGTATGGAGCCAGGCTGAGTGGGTGGCACCTTACAGCCCCTGGCAGAATCCAAAAGGAGTAGTCACTTCCTTAATTTCCTGGCAATGGAGGAAAGTATCAGCCCTTCTCCCGCCCCCCTTTTTTTTTTAATTAAAACCTGCCTGCTTGGTGCACTAAGGGCCCCTAAACCAGATGAACAAACGGGTTAGGGAACTCTGCCCTGTCGGGGAAGGCACAGCGCCGGGACTGGGGGAAAGTTTGTTTAGTGCGGTTCCCCAAATTGATGTGCTACCCCGAACAGCTGCGGGGAAGTGCTGGCACCCTGGCAGACAGGATCTGTGTGCTAAAGGCCTGCTTCAGAGATAAGAGCCCCCTCCCTCTTCTGCTTTCCCACAGTTACAACTTTTGCACAAGGGGGCAAAAATATGCGAGAGACGGTGGTAAGGGATACAGGCAATCTCTCTCACAGGAGGCTTTTTTGGGCTTGGATGAATGCCCAGTTTGCTTTCCACCACAAAGCGGTTGGAGTGGTTTTGTCTTAATACAGCGGCCCACGGTTGGGGCTGGGGCATGGACACAACCTGGCTTTAAGGTGTATGTGTGAATTCGACATTCGAGCTGGATAGGCTGGGGATTTGGTGAATTTCTTTTCCTCGAGTTTGCAAACTTCGTAGCCACTTGGTCCCACCAAGCTGATGGTGATTCTGGATCTCTGCATAGAAACATCCCTGTCATTTTTTCAGCAATAAGATGGAAGTTTTCCTTCCTTCCTTCCTTCCTTCCTTCCTTCCTTCCTCCCCTTTACTTCCTCCCTCCCAAACATTTGGTTCTTGGATTTCCCATCCAAGTGCCAATCAGTTTGGCTGGGCAGAGGTTCAGATTGATAAGATTGAACCGTTGCAGAAACTGGGCCTGGCTAGTCTAGGGAAGAGAAGGACCAGGGGAGACAGGAGAGCATCTTCCAATATTTGAGGGGCTGCCCCAAAGAGGAGGAAGGGGTCAAGCTTTTTTCCAAGGCACCCAAAGGCCAGAAAAGGAACAATGGATGGAAACTGACCAAGGAGAGATTCAACCTGGAAATAAGGATACATTTTCTGACAGTTAAAACAATCAACCACAGAGAGAGAGAGAGAGAGAGAGAGAGAGAGAGAGAGAGAGAGAGAGAGAGAGAGAAAGCCCAGTATGGCACTTCCTAGGTCAATGTTTCTCAACCTTGGCCGCTTTAAATTATGCGGATTTCAACTCCCAGAATTCCCCAGCCAGCTATTTTCTATATATATTACAAACCACTATCGTTTCCATTATGCCTTCTATACTATAGGAGGGAATCTTGGCTAATGTACAAAATGTTGTTTTGGGGCTCTACAGTATACACATCACCCTATACTATACGCTACATATATACATGACTACACATATGTACACTACATATACTATTCACCACACAATAGCTCCCCCAAACCCCAACCTTTAATTCCCCCCACATCATTAAAATCACCCCCAACATTTCTAAAACCTATAATGGACCTCTTAGAAAAAGGGGTTGCTTCTCTTCTGCTCTTTTTCCAGTACCAGTTTAAGGGTTGTGACCCTCCGTCCCTTATTTTCTCTTTTTGAGAGACGAATTCCTCTTTCTCTCCTCTTGGTGCCCCTTCCAAAAAATTCTGAGAACTCGGGATGCTACGTCATTATTTTCTCCCCCTTGAGCAGAAGTGCCAGGCCTCCAATCAAGATAATATCTGTGGAGCTGTTTGAAGTAAACAATCCTATTTTTCCTTTGGGGGAGGGCAGGGAGGTTGCCCTTTTTGTCTCTCAAAAGCAGGTCAGATGCCAGACCGTAATTATCCAGGATGTGTGGCTTGCTTGGGGCTTTTATACCGGAGCTGTTATTAAAAAGATCCACTGAGTTTAGGAAGGAAAAACCCTGTTGTGCTGAGTCTTCTTTTAATCCAGAAACTCAAATGCCCCTTGGTCTCTTTTCTCTTTTTCCTGCCAGGCTCAGCAGTCTTCCTGTCTGACAGCTGGGCTGCGTGGATGGGTCAGTGAATTCATTTTGTATCTCCCCCCCCCACACACACTTTCCTTTAAAAAAAACAACAATCAAGTTTCTAGGCCTCATTGATCCCCTTACCTAGGTAGGATTATCAGACAAGGTGACGCGAGTTTGTTTGGGCCAATAACAGGATTTGCTTGCGACTTGAGTTTTTAAAATGGAAAGTAGAGAGAGCCCTCAACTCGTGGCCATAATTCAAGCCACTGCTAAGCTTGTTCTTAAGGGAGTTTGTGGCCAATTTTATGAGTGTTTTTGGCTCCCACAGTGGCTAAGCAAATTGCTCGATGCAGTTGTTATGTGAGTCACGCGGTCATTAAGTGAATTTGGCTTCCCACCATTGATTTTGTTCCGGCTGGGAAGGTAGCAAATGACGATCACCTTACACCGGGACGCTGCAACATCATAAATACATGCCGTTGGACTGAGAGCCCAAATTTTGATCACGTGACCATGATCAAATGCTGCGATGGTCATTAAGTGCAAGGATCCATCATAAGTAACTTGTTTTTCCAGTGCCATTGTAACTTTAGTCACTAGACAAATGGGTATAAGTCAAGGACTACCTGTACAGATGCAGGGAGAGATTTTAAAGAGATTTTAGGACTTTAGGGTATCGTGTGTGTGTGTGTGTGTGTCTGTGTGTGTTTGTGTCTCTCTGTGTGTGTCTGTGTGTGTTTTGTGTGCACTCTGTTTCTAATTCTGCATGTAGCAAAACAGGATTTTTGCATTGTTTTGGAAACCTGCACGATCTCTTAGGCCAAAGACAAAAGATAGACTCAGGACTGTTTCCATGGAGGTCTTTTCCATTATCGTGGGCCTTTTTGAGGGTCTTAATCTGACCGCCTTCAATCCTGTAGACAAGGTTCAATGAACAAAGCCATAAACCGGGGTTTATACCAGCCTTTGCTAAGCCCAAATCAAATAAATCACATTATCCCTTAGCAAACGCAGCCTCCCAAGTTCATTCTGGGACATTTGGGCAGGAAACGCCTCTCCGCTCTAATCATTCATTAATAATTAAATCACTATTGATGGCTACCTTATTCATTATTAATTAAATTATTAATTAACATCGGAAAACAACAATCCAGCCCCTGGAGTCTGGCAAACAAGCTGGAAATGCCAGGTACTGTACTCCCTAGAAAAATACCAATTTCACTATGTTCCTCTGAATTGACAGCCCCAAAGGGTGATGAAGAAGAAGAGGAAGGAGGAGACGTAAAACATAGAAATAACGATTGAGGCTGGGAATAATGGAACAAGGACCTCAGTTGGAAAGCTATTTAATTCTCCCTTGGATTTAATTATTTTCAATTCCAATTTCTGCCTCTCCCTTAAACAAATGTGTGTGTGTGTGTGGGGGGGAAGCAGTACAGTGATGAACCCACTACAATAACTTATTGACCATCATCAAATACAGGTACTCTTCAACTTACAACCACAACTGAGCCCAGCAGTCCTGTATCAGTGGGTATCTGCCTCTCCTTGGAATGGAGTTGCAGAGGTAGGAAATTAGCAAAAGCATTAACTTTGGGCTCCTTTTGTTTATTTGGGGTGTAGTGGAGGGAAAGAGAAATGCAATAGCTACCTTTGCTACCAAAATATTCCTCTAGAAAAATATCAGAGTCTCACTCAACCAGTTCTGGTTTGGATTGGCTCAAGACTGACATCCTAATCCTGACTTTTTCCCAGCTATTTTTTTTTTTTTTTGACAAGCCAAGCAAGTTGGACTGCTTCTCATTTTTTTCCCCCTTGTTCCCAGTTGCTCTGCATTGGTGTGATGCTATTTACTATCTTAGGGCACCAAATCTGGACCGCAAATCTCCAGATCACCACTAGGGGGCCTCTGGAGGATATTTTTTAAAACATCTATTTGCTGCCATCTTGTGGTCATTTAGAGTAGGGTTCCCCAACGACCAGGCCATGGCCTATTTGGAATCGGGCTGTGCAAGTGGCTGACTGGAGTATGTGGACGTGAACTCAACTTGTGTGCACAGCGAGCCGGCGAGCACTTGTTGTGTACGTGCGCCGACCTGCCACTCACGCAAGTTGAGTGTGTGCATGCCAGCCCGTCACTTGTGCAAGGGCTGTGTGAGAGCATACGTGTGCATGTACACCATCAACGTCCTTCTCCCCACATTTGAAATCTGGTTCATTCCAAGAATGCGCTTGGTGAACTCAAAATCGTACACTTCCATCGTCAACACCTCCAACCTCCCTGATTCGGATGCGGCGATGCTAAAGCTTACGCAGGGCGGCATTGTCTTTGTGGAGGGTGAGGCTTAGCCCTGGGCGTGCGGTGTGTGTGTGTCAGGGCGTGTGTGGGCAGGGAAAAGTGAGTGTACACCAAGCAGAAAAGGGAGCCTGTCCAGACTAAAACACAAACAACAACCCAAATCTTCCTTTCATTGCTTTCCGATTCTCCCACCCACTCTTTTCTATGTTATTGATTCCTCAGAGAGCTTAAACTTAATTTTAATGTATGCAGCGAAAATTGGCAGCAGCTCAGGGAGGACGTGATATGCACCCATGCAGCAACAATTGAGGAGCTCAAGGCAACGAAACAAGTTTGGCTAGCTTGTCCATCACCGGCATCCTCTTCTAAGGCAACTCTCAGAATCCTTAGCTACATCCAGTGGAATCCTGGGAATCCAATATTGGCATATCTGGGGCATCTGGGTTGGGAAGGTGTAAGTTAGGATTCCATCCTTTTCTTTTGTTACAAGGGGAGAGAAGATGTTTAGGAGGCAGGCTGCATTATCTGCATTGATTTCTTGCTCAATTCAACCTATGTTAGCCTTTATCTGTATGCTTCTAAAACACTTGTTCCTGTAACCTTTTACTGAGTGAAACTGGGTGTATTGCAGGGCGACAATTTTTGAACCAAGGTACCTCAAATTGTCTAATTTACAGAACCCACCCAAAATCGGGGACCCAATTCCTCAGGGAATGAAATTTGAAGACGTTGTGGCCCTTTCAGTGCTATTTGCTGTTGCTGCAGTTACATGTTCTTCATTTTTGACATTCCGTGACAGTTTCCTAGCCACTCTTGCAATCCCTCGCTCCATCCTCCATCCAGCAGATGACAGATAATCCAGCAGATTATCTGCTTGCTGGGAAGGAGAAGGGGAGGAAGGGAGATTTTTAATCCTTCCTGCCAGATTCTTACATGGAAACTCAATGGGGAAGCCAGCAGGACATCAAAAGTCGGGCAGGAAATCTCCCACTGCTTTTTTTTTGCCCATCTTTGGCCATTCTATTTCTCTGTTTAGGGAAGGAAATATCTCTGAAATGATGATACAGGCTGTCTGGTTAAAAGCAGGTCGTGGGAGGACCTGCAGAAATATGAGCCATAATACCAGATCAGCCTGCTCCCATGAGGTCATGGTGATTCAGCTGGCTCCCCTGATGGGGACTTGGGCTAGCCCAAAGCCAGGCACCGCTTTCCCACATGTCCTCTCAGCTTCAGCTGGTTGTAAGGACGGTGAAGGGGAAAAGCATCTATTCTGGATCGCCCTTCGTGACAGATCTTCGGGACAGGTGTGAAATAGATAAATAAATGGGATTGCATCCCGATCTGGAGGACCCTGCTGCCCTTTAAGGTGCCCAAAGTCGACTTTCCCAAACTCGGGGGACACCAAAGGGGTTGGATTCCAAGGGCCATTACAGGATGAGCTAGTCCTTGACTTACAACCATTCGTTTAGGGACCGTTCAAAGTTACAGCGGCACTGAAAAAGTGACTTATGACTGTTTTTCACACTTATGACTGTTGCCACATCCCTATGGTGACTTGATCAAAATTCAGACGCTTGGCAACTGGCTCACATTTATGATGGTTGCAGTGTCCAGGGGTCGTGTGATGCAGTGGTGGGATTCAAATTTTTTTACTACTGGTTCTGTGGGCGTGGCTTGGTGGGCGTGGCAGGAGAAGGATACTGTAAAATCTCCTTCCCTCCCCACCCCAGTAACCTACTTTCCAGCTCCATTCTCCTGTGCAGGGCAATCAAAGAAGACCCAGCCGATTAGCTGGGACTCAATGGGAGGCAGAGAAGAGATGGGCGCAGGGCCAGTCAGAGGTGGGATTCGCTGGTTCTCCAAACTATTCAAAATTTCCGCTACGGGTTCTCCAGAACCGGTCAGAACCAGCTGAATCCCACCTCTGATGTGTGATCCCCTTTTGCGACCTTCTGACAAGCAAAGTCAATGGGGAAGCCAGATTCACTTAACAACTGCATCCCTCACCCCTTCTGACAAAAATGTCATACAATGAGTCAAAACTCTCCTTAACAATCGTCTTGCTTAGCAACGAAAATTTTGGGCTCAATTGTGGTCGTAGATCAAGGACTACCTGTATTAACCACTCAGCAGCCTGGAATTTAAAAAATAAAAAATACTAGCCAGAAACAAACACGGATAGCACAATATGGGGATTGGGACAGGCAGACCGAACCCTTTGTGTGTGCATCTGATCGTTTTCCATGTTTTTGGAATCTGGGTTGCTTGGTTAGTCTGCGGCATGTGCCTGTGTGCCAGCAAGGGGGGAAAGGAAGTTAGTTAATAAACTGGTAATCAATGGTGGGAGGGGCCGGGGGCGGAGGAGGTACATCACCGGCCAATTTATTATCATGCCTGCAAATGAAACCTTGTGATTAATAAGGCTTTGATTTATCGGCATGTTGAGCCAGGAGCATTATTCACAACATCGCATTGACAAGGCCTCTCGTTTCTCTTCTCCCCCTCCCCAATCCATCGCTGCTGCTGCCACGGAAAGACAGGAGCGGTGGGGGGGATATTGAGGAGGGGGAGCTGATGCCAGGACCAGTCTGGATGAAACCCTAAATACCTGGTTTGTCGAAGCATTAATGGCTTTGATGCAGGCCTCACGGCTGTGCGAGATTCCCTCCGGACGGAGGTAATTGTTATTGATTACGAAAGCAGATAAATCCAGTAGGAGGCCGAGCCCTTGTCGCTGCTGCTGGCAGGGAAACCTGCTTGCTGGCATGGCTAGTCCAGCTTTCTTCCCATGTGCTGGTTTAATACAGGTAGCCCTCCACTTATGATGTTTCGTTTAGCGACCATTCAAAGTTACGACAGCACTGAAAACGTGACTTAGGACTGCTTTACACACCTACGGCCATTTCAGCATCCCCTGGTCAAAATCTGGACGCGTGACAACTATTTATTTCTCAAGGTCGTGTCTTCCCCTTTTGTAACCTCCCCGACCAGCAAAATCAACAGGGAAGCCAGATTCACTTAACAACCGTGTGACTAAGTTTAAAACTGCAGTGATTCCCTTAAGCACCGGAAAGGTCGTAAAATGGGGCACAAACTCACTTAACAGCTGCTCCGCTTAGCAACATCTATTTGGGGCTCAATTATGGTCATCAGCCTAGGAATATGTGCTTGGAACGGGGTGAATTCCCACCATGGGAACCTTTTCCACTTCTTTGTACGTCGAAAGATAACAGCATTGTGGAATTTGCACATTTCTTAAGTTCCGGCTTAAAAATTAAAAAAGGCCCATCATATCCAACCAACAACAAACCAACAACAACAAACCAAATGGCATTCAAAGCCACGCACATTTTGGACAAAGTGTGTAGGTCACTTTCAAAAGAGCATGTTTCCTCAAAAAGTAGGAGCGCGTACAAATACTTACTCAATCACCAATATAGATTCCAGCTAGTCTTTGATTTATGGCCACAATCGGGACCAGAATTTCAGAGTCACACCTGATTTTACGATTTTTTTTTATTCTCCGCAGTTGTTGAGCAAATCTACTATGTTTGTTGAATGAATCGTGTGTTCGTTAAATGAATCTGGCTTCTCCCACTGACTTTACTTGTCAGAAGGTCGTGAGTGGTGATGATGTGACCCAGATTAACAGAGCTGGAAGGGACCTTGTAGGTCATTTAGTCCAACCCCCTCCTGCCCAGTGGTGGGATTCAATTTTTTTTACTACCAGTTCTGTGGCCATGGTTGGGGAAGGACACTGTAAAATCTCCAGTCAGAGATGGTATTTGCCAGTTCTCCGAACTACTCAAAGTTTGGTTCTCCAGAACTGGTCAGAACCTGCTGAAGACCATCCCTGCTTCCACCCAAGCAGGAGACCCTATACCATTTCTGACAGATGGCAGTCCAGTCTCTTCTAGAAAGCCTCCAGGGATGAAGCTCCCACAACTTCCAAAGGCAACTTGTGTTCCAGGGGTTGATTGCTTAGATATTACAGATTTACAGATTAACAGAGTTGGAAGGGACCTTGTAGGTCATCTAGTCCAACCCACCACCCAAGCAGGAGACCCTACACCATTTCTGATAGATGTCAGTCCAGTCTCTTCTTGAAAGCCTCCAGGGATGAAGCTCGCACAACTTCCAAGGGCAACTTCTGTTCCATTCCAGATACTACAACTGTTGTAAATATGGGCCAGTTGCCAAATTTTGATCATGGGGAAGCTGGTTGGGAAGGCACTGTTTTCGGCGCCTTCCCCGTTTTAAGTTGGACCGGTCACTAAACAAACGGCTGTAAGTTGAGCGCAACCTATAATTGCTTACGCAGTGCGTAGTACCAACACTTACTCCACGCACATGTTTTTGTGACTATGGCAAAGCATGTTCAAAAGAGCCCCTCTCACCAGACATGAAAGCAGGAAGCAGCTAAAACTTAAATTTTGGTTTTGCAAAGCACCCAGGTTTCTCTCAGCATCTCCGGCTCCTAGAAAGACGCAGTAGAGGGGAAACTTAATTGTTATTTTGACGTTTTGGGACAAATAAATGATAGTTACTTCCTGGAATTCTCTGCTGAATGAAGAGCGATGACTCAGTGCCAGTCTTGTATTTATTCTTAGAAAGAGTTTGCCCTGCTCAAACTCCCTTTGAAGCAAAGAGAAACGAGAAGAAACTTAAATTTAAAAAAAGAAAAGGGAAACTAGAGACTGGTGGGGAAATCCAGGAAGTTAACAGCGCGAGGCAAGAGAACGCTGGGGCCCATCGTAACAATTTGCAAATTATGGCTTCCCATCAAATTTGGATGGGTGTCTAAATCTTTATGCTTGTCTTTAGCGTGCATGCTCAGAAATGCCCACAGCTGAGCACTGGCGTAGGATGCTTTTTTGGTATGCTGAATATTGTGCCTTTGGGGAAATAGATGGCCTTCAACTTTGATAAATAAATAAAGCAACTGCTGTAAATTTACTCACGGACGCTAAGGGCAGATTGCAGCCTTTAAAATAGGCCTTTAAAGGAAAACGGAGTTTCCTGGTTCTTAAAAGGAGGCTACCGACGACAGGCACGGCACGGCAGAATAGAAGGGAAGGGGCTGAGGGCAGTAATCGCAACGCCTCCCGTTGGGCTCAGGTGCAAGTTGCCCTCGACTTATGACCACAATTGAGCCCAACATTGATGTCGCCAAGCAAGACATTTGTCAATTGAATTTTGCCCTATTTTATGACCTTTTGTGCCACACTTGTTAAGGAAATCACTGCAGTTGTGAAGTTGGGAACATGGTTGTTAAGCGAATCTGGCTTCCCCAGCTTGACATGGCTGGTGAGAAGGTCACCAAAAGGGAATCGCATGACCCCTGGATGCTGCAACCGTCATAAATGTGAACCAAACATCTGAATTTTGATCACGTGTCCATGGGGATGTCTGTAAGTGTGAAAAAGGGTCATAAGTCACTTATGTGTTTGAACTTAACTTTGAATGGTCCGGTGGTGGTATTCAATTTTTTTTACTACCAGTCCTATGAGTGTGGCTTGGTGGGCCTGGTATGGCTTGGTGGGCATGGCAGGGGAAGGATATACTGCAAAATCCCCATTCCCTCTGCACCCCACTAACCTGCTTTCCAGCTCCGTTCTCCTGGGCAGGGCAACCAAAAAAGGCCCACCTGATCAGCTGGGCTCGGTAGGCGGAGAATAGATGGGGGAAGGCATTGGTGGTATTCAAATTATTTTACTACCAGTTCTGTGGGCATGGCTTGGTGGACGTGCAGGGGAAGAGTACTACAAAATCCCCCTTCCTTCCCCACCCCACTAACCTGCTTTCCAGCTCCGTTCTCCTGGGCAGGACAACCAAAGGAGACCCAGCCAATCAGCTGGGACACAATGGGAGGCGGAGAATAGATGGGGGCGGGCCCAGTCAGAGGTGGGATTGGCCGGTTCTCCAAACGACTCAAAATTTCATCTACCGGTTCTCTAGAACCGGTTCAAACCGGCTGAATACCACCTCTGGAATGGCCCCTAAATGAACTGTTGTAAGTCGAGGACTGCCTGTAATTCAGGCGCCAGTTGGAAGAAGTGGCAATTGGGGAGAAGAAATCTGACCTGGGTTTTAGGGTTAATCTCCAATTCCAGATGAGCTGTTTTCTGGGCTGGTGGAGTTGCGGGGGGGGAGAACAGGACATCAAGTAAGCAGTGAAGGTGTAAAGCGAGCTACAATTCAAGTAGGGATTCCCAGGGGTGGGATTCAAATTTTTTAACAACCGGTTCTGTGAGCGTGGTTTAGTTGGTGGGCATGACTTGGTGGTCATGTGACTGGCTGGGCGTGGCCAACTGAACATCACTCACATCGAGGCACGCTTCTCCTCGCCTGGCCTCTCATGACTGTGGGGATGCTGCAACAGTCGTAAGTGTGAAAAATGGTCATAAGTCACTTTTTTCCTTGCCATTCTAACTTGGAATGGTCACTCCACACAAGCAAAGTACCAGCAAAGGAGGGGAAAAAACCCTCCAGAGACGTTCCTGAGACAGGAAGTCCAGTCCTGCCAAGAATGTAATAAGGGTTAACGGAGAGGCGGTTTCTGCAAGCAACACCAGAATGTTTCCTTCCTGCCTTCCTTACAGGTTTAGCCCAGTAATTCCTTCTAACAACTGCTTAGAATGTTCACAACTGGTTCTAGCGAATAGGTGCGAACCGGTAGAATCCAACACCCCTGGGGATTTCTAAGGATTGGCTGTGCCTTTGGCTGCCTGGCTGCCATTATCGGATTCATTTTTCAGGGATGAAGAAGTGGCCTTGTTTGAAAGCCGAGGTTTACAGCCCGTTCCTACAACCAGGAGCAGAAACGGTGAACTATCTGGGCTGGGTTGGTCGTTGTGATCCCCTTCCCCTCGGAGCAAGCAAGCCTTCTGGAAAGTTCTCTCTTTGAGCGGCAAGGGAGAAAACCTTCCTGACCCCTCTCCACCGGCTGCACCCTTACAACCAGGATACAACCCAGACAAAGCTTTGAGCACCCCACTTGCCCCCAAACCAAAGTTTCCCTCTCCTCAACCTTCCCTTTTTACAGGTCGTCCTCGACTTACGACCACAATTGAGCCCAGAGTTCCACTTCACCGCCTTTCTGGCCACCATCGTGAAGCAAATTGCTGCAATTATGAAGCTTATGAAGTGACTCCACCTTCCCCATCGACTTTGCTTGTTGGATGGTTGCCAAAGCGGATGACGTGACCTCCAGTGCAACCATTATAAGTTTGAGCCCAGCTGCCAAGCGTCCGAATTTTGATCACGCGAACCGTGGAGATGCTGGTTCATAAATTCCCCCCTTTTTTTTGCCCAGTGCCCCTTCGAATGGACACTAAACGAACAGTTGTAAGTCAAGGAGTACCTTATATTGTCCTTTCCCACACCCTGCCCAAGCACCGTTTCTCTTTTCCCGTGGTCCCCTTTTTATGGAAAAGGTGGATTAGCACTCACAGAGCTGTACACCAGCAGCCCCCCCCCCCCCCGCGAGTTTGGGATGGTGGACCCAGCCCCTCTTTTGCTGTTACCTGTCTCTCAGGTGCAGAAAAAAAGAGAGAGGCCAACAGGTGGAGGTGAGGCTCCCTCCTCCTCCAATCCGGCTGCTTCTTTTCACGGGTCGGTCTTTCTCCTCTGGACCATCCAGGGCAGCTCAACTCCCTTTCGCCAAACAATCTGCTTTCCACGCTCCAAAGTGCCACCAATTTCCTGGTCGGGGATAAACTCCCAAATCTCCCTGGGTTTGGGTGGACGCCACCCTAAGACGCGTGTCGAGAAGGGGAAGTGGGGTAACCCCTCTCCTCAAGAGTTTCTCTTTCTGCTGTCTTCTCTTTCGGGCAGGATCTGCTTTCAGATCCCTCAACCAGAGCCAGAAGGCTGTTGGGCTCCCATCTTAGCTAAACGTCATCGGTGGCCATCCTGTGGAGTTGAACAGCAGTGTAAGCCCAGATCCGAACGGATCCTGGTTCGATCTGGGCCGGGCCTTCGGTTTCTCCTTCCCTGCCTTTTCTTCCCCAAAGCCTTCAGCACTTTCATCCAGCGGTGGTTTAGCAACAGTCGGTCACTTCCCAACGAGCTTTGAAAAGATCCCAGAAGGCACCTTCCTTCCCTTCTGGTTTCATCCGAGAGGTTTGGCCGCAAGGGCCTCTGGACAGCCCCCTCCCCAGAGCCGGCTTGTCAAGGCTGGGTGGGCCTGTTGTTGACGGCGATGAAAAGGAAGTCTTACTCCTTTTTTTAAACAAACAAACAAACAAAAAATCCTGACCCGCCCGATCCACCAAACGATCAAAGGATTCCCTCTGGGAGCCGGCTATAAGATAAATCCTTTCTCCCTGGCCGGGCACAGCTTCTTCTTCTTCTTCTTCTTTGGAAACCTGCAAAAGCCATTTTGACAAAGTGGTTAGAGGCGAAGCGAGGAGGAGGAGGAGGAGGAGGGGCAGAAGGCTGGGGAGGGATGGCATGGCATGGTGGGGGGGGGGAGGTGTGGAAGGGGTGGGGGTGGGGGTTAATGCTGGCAGAAGTGTTGAGCCTGACAGATGAAAGGTTGCAATGGAGTGACCTGCGCCGGGCTGCCAAGAAATATCAGCATCAGCATCCCGCTGGCCTTGCTTCAGAGTTGCTGGAAGAGATGGAGGGGAGGGCGAGGGACAGGGACACGGACGACACTTTGCAATTTCAGACCAGTTTGGGGCCCCCCTAAAAGTCCTTGTTGGGCCCCCTCAGAGAGCAACGGAGACTGAGTTTGAATCTTTCCACCCACCAAGGCACCACTTGACAAGTTAAACAACAATGACGAAAAGAGCCATAAAA
Organism: Hydrophis major; assembly: GCA_033807585.1. Lineage (NCBI taxonomy): Eukaryota > Metazoa > Chordata > Lepidosauria > Squamata > Elapidae > Hydrophis > Hydrophis major. The sequence goes on along the minus strand of CM066333.1, from coordinate 101,737,888 downwards.
TCAAATGCGACTCGCTTCCCCGCCGCCTTGCTTAGCCGCGGAAACTCTGGCCCCAGTTGTGGTCATAAAGTCAAGGACTACCAGTATTTCCTCCTGTGGTTTATTCGGACTAACCCTCTTTGGGCAAGGGAGTTTTGAACACGGAGAAAGATACCGGCAGTCCTTGACGTACGGCCGCAATTGAGCCAAAAATTCCAGTTGCTAAGTGAGACACTTAAGGGAGAGTCTTGTCCCAGATTACGACCTTTCTTGCCACCGTTGTTGAATGAATCGCTGCAGTTGTTAAGCTAGTAACATAGTTGTAAAGTGAATCTGGCTTCCTCATTGACTTTGCTTGTCAGGAGGTCACAAAAAGGGATCTCGTAACCTCTCTCCCCCTGCCCGGGATAATGCAACCGTCATAAGTACATCCTAGTTGCCAAGCGTCTGAGTTTTGATCATGTGATCATGGGGATACTGCAACGGTTGTCAGTGCGAAAAATGGCCCTAAGTCACGTTTAATTCAGTGCCATTGTAACTTTGAACAGTCACTAAAAGGAATGTTTTTAAGTTGAGGACTAGCTGTATATGCAGCTGCTATTCCCCTCCATACTGAGCACTTCCCTACCTGAGACTAAATGTGGCTTTCTCTGATTAAGGGAGACTTTCTGGTGCTCAAACAAGGGGAGAGGGATGTTTTTTCCACCAAAAGACACAAGGCAGAGTCTGCCTCTTTGGGGCTCCTTCGATCCCACCTCCCTCATTCCAGTTTTCAGCTGGTGACTTCTCCCCGGAACATCGGCAAAACCTCCTGATCTCTCTTTCGCATGCATGGAAAATACCTTGATGGTGGCCCTCAGGTCTGCTTGCACCTTGATGGGTTTTCATTGGAATCCTGTATGTGAGTAGTAGTGCATGTGTGTGTGTTTGTGTAGCACGTGTGTGTGTCAGGGGGAATGCAACTGTGACGCAGAGCAATGTGTGAAGCGAGTTTCTGCAAGCCGCTGCAGATTTCTCCTGTCTGGTGTTGAGTGGCTGGTACCGTTTTGGGCTACATGGGGGTCTACAGGTGGCGAGTGAGCTAGTGAATAATAGATGAAAAGAAGCAACAAGAATGCAAGACCAGCATTTTTAGTAGCAACCCCTTGTCCTTGGTTAATAGATAAGTTTGCTCCCGGAGCTTCACTTAGACGCCAGCAGGAGCGGGAGGCAAAAAAGGAGAATTTAACTCCAACATTTCTCTCGTCATTAGTTTCTATAGGAGAAAAGGAGGCAGAGCTGGGGAGGGGAGGGTTAAACACGTTATCAGCTTGGAATCGTTACGTTGCCACAAATGGCCCAAGCCCAACCTCTCTTGAACTCCGTTGACCCTTATACGGGCTAGATAGAAGACCTCTAGGATCGATCCCTTTCAACTCTGTTATGCTGTACAGGTAGTCCTCTACTTACAACCGTTGTAAATACAATTTATACTCACAATTTGTTGGGTCCTCAAGAAAAAGGAGAGAGTTTTTCAGGAGAAGGTGAGAGGATGACCGTATTCCCATTTAAAAAAATAATAATAATCTGGGATAGTCACCTATCTTTGGTTTCTAGGAATCTTTGCTGATATATAATTTTGTCTCCTCTTGTCTATGAAAGAAAGTCACAGCATGGAAGCAACTTCTTTTTACAGCCTGAAGCACAATTCGGGCGAAGTGTGTATGTGTGTATGCGTGCAAATATTTGTGGTGCGTGCGTGCCCAAACTCATGCGTCTGCCACCAAAACAATTAGAAGCAGGCCTTCCATTAATGATGAACAGTCTACAAGAACTTTCCCATTGTTTGCAAATTAGCTGTTTTCCCTCCCTTCCCCTGCTTTTTTCATCTTTTTTTCTTTTCCTTTCTTTCAAAGAGGGGCTTTTGAGAAATGAGACCAGGCAGGGAGGGAAGCCTTGTACTTTTCTCTGTGACTGGAAAAGAGAGAGAGAGACACACACAAGAGGCAGCAGATAAGAAGCTGTTGCTGAGATAGCGGCCTGCCCCTTGAGGAAGATTGCAAGGAATTGAGCAGAGCAGAAAATGAGAAGGTCTCGATGGGCTTCTCTTGCTGGAGCTAAGCATACACGCTGTCTTGGCTTCCAACGTAGGGGGGGGAACCCTGGGAAATTTCTAGGTGGGTTGTAATACATCTGAAAAGGGTCAAGCTGAGCTTGCAGTGTCAGTCAGCAGCAAAAATGGCCAATATGATCCCCTACGCCAGCAGTGGAGAACCCTGGCCCTTATGACTTGGGGACTCCAACTCCCAGAATTCCTAAGCCAGCCAGCCTAAGGAATTCTGGGAGTTGAAGCCCACAAGTCGTAAAAAGGGCATCATTTCCCACCCCCAGCCTAATTTATTGTATACATTTGCTACATGGACTTGTGATTGATAGGTCTGTTTTTAACCCCAATTGCTGTTTCTATGCGAGCTTTTGGGTTTGCCTACATTTTTCTTCCTTTCTATGTTTTTTATTGCTTTGACATTTTCTTTGAACAGCTGCCCAGGGTCACAGATTTGAGATGGGCGGGCACATATATCTAATGAAGGAATTAATTTTTGCCTCAGTTGAATCCCTGCTTCCAAATCAGAATGATAGATAATTGCTATTCTGTGCGAGTTAAATCTCGCAGGTAAGACTCTGACCTAAATCATGGCTTCCTGCTATCATATGGCAAGTTTCAAATGATCATCTGAATAAAAAAAAAACTTTCCTAATTGGGAGAAGGTTTGGCACCTTTGATTACCAACCACCAGCAGATTGTAATTAATGGACTCTTAGCCCATCACATAAACACATGGAAAAGAATTTAAAACCTGAAAGAATCTACTTTAACGAACACACTAATAAAAGAGAGGTGGATAATTCCTGCCTCAAGCTGTGGTCTCTTCCCCCTGCAATTTTTACCCTGTGAATCTTGCTTTCTCAACTGTGTGGTCTCTGCCCCTGTTTGGCTTCCTGCATTGAGGTGGAGTGGGACTAGATGGCCTCTAAGGGACTCTCCCTGCTGTAGCATTCAGGACTTTTGCATCATGCATCCTGCTAAAACGATGCTCCAGAGATTGGATTCTCCTCTGGAATTCCAGCAGGAAGTGACCTACTCCGAGCCTCTCAGATGAACGCAAAGGCTGCAAATTAACTACATTCCAGATTTTGCCTTTTCCCGGGGCTTGGCGAGACTGCTTGAAACCAGCCAACCCGACAAAAATAAACGGCACCTTCCATGCGAACATCCACAGATAAATCGACGTCAAAATGCGCACGGCGCAGAAAAGTCTTTTCTGCAGAAATAAGCCTGTGCAAACATCTTTTTTTTTATCTCCGGGTAGACACTTCTAATTGTTAGTGTTTATAAGGCAGCAGTGCCTAATTGGATCCGAGAGAGAACACATTCCCCAATATGGATTTAAATGCATATTAATATACATGGATTTTTCATGCAATGGAAATAACCCAGCAACACATCAATAATGAAGACGGCAGAAGAAACAAGCATCTGTAACTTCAGCAAGTAGGCGATGCCAAATCAAATAAATGAAAAAATAAAATAAATGGACCTGAACGGAACTCTGCCCCATGGCTGGGAAGAGCCCAATCCATCCCCTTTGGCAGCTGATCTCTTTGTGGTCCTAGGCCCAATTCAGGACCTTGGACAGCTCCTAAAGGCCAACAGACAAATGATTTCTTCTCTCTGGCTGCCCAGGAAGATGGTTAGAAGGTTCTTCCAATGAAAAGCACACCCGTGTTCGATGCTGTGCCCGCTCAAACACGGATGCTCCCCCCACCCCCAGCCTTATGTGCTTACTGTTCACGCTTTAGGGCAGTGTTTGTTGAGCTCAGCAACTTTAAAGCAAGGTGGACTTCAGCTCCCAGAATTCCCCAATCAGCATTGCTGTAGGGAAGGGATTTGTCGACCGCAGCCACTGTTAAAGGCACGGACATCAACTCCCAAAAATCTCCAGCCTGCAGGAATTCTGGGAGTTAAAAATTCATACATCTTAAAGTTGCGCAGATTGACAAACCCTGCCCTAAGGCAGCCAAATAATTTGTCTGCAGTTTGCAATCCAGGGAGTTTTTGACTTGTGGCCATTCCTTAGCAACCATTCAAGGGTCCAACGGCACTGAAATAAGTGACTTACTGTACAACCAGTCTTCGCACTTACATCAGTTGGAGCACCCCCATGGACATGTTATCAAAATTCAGGTGCTTGGCAACCAGCGTGAAGTTACAAGTGTTGTAGCATCCCACAAGCAAAGTCAAGGAAAGAAAAGTTGGATTCACTCAACAACCCCACCATTCACTCAATGACCACAGTAAAAAAAACCCAGCTCACTTGACAACTGCCTTGCTTAGCCATGGAAATTCTGCTCAACCCAGAAATGCAGCCATACGGAACCGATGGCTGCCGCGCTGTTGGTGGCAGTCTCTTCCATTTCCTGTCCTTCCTTTCTGCTTTTTTTTTCTTCCTCTTGCTGCCTTAGGCAAAAAGGCCATTTATCTCTAAGGCTCTTGCAAGCAGCCTGTTGGTCTCTCGTTTCATACAGTCTGGGCTGCTCCATTTGGCGCAGCCTGATTCTAACTGGTTTTCACCTTTCCTGTCTTTCCAAACAAGCAATCCTGGCACTGGTGTGCACAGCAGATAACAGATAATCAGAGTTGGAAGGGACCTTGTAGGTCATCTAGTCCAACCCCCCGCCCAAGCAGGGTGCCTGGTTAATTTCATGTGCAGAATACTCCCCCTCCACTGTTAGCTCGCTACCGTGGCCATCCATGCTCCCAAATGTTGATGGAGGTTCTCAGTCAACTTTTTGCTTTTTCAAAAGACATCTCGACTTTCTTGGTTTTTCCTGGAAGATGTTTCGCTCCTCATCCAAGAAGCTTCTTCAGTTCTGATTGAATGGTGGAGGATAGAAGGATTTATATTCCTTTCAATCATCTGATTGTTAGGATTCTCTCTGAGAGTCATTGACGCCACTTGGAGGTTTACAACACAACACAATCCTTTTAGCAGTTCCAAGAAGGTTTCATGCTCATTTGCACTAATTAGGTGACCTGAGGGCACAGATAAACCTCAGAGTGGCCTCAATGACTCTCAGGAAGAGTATTAAATGAGCAGATGACTGCAAGGAATATAAATCCATCTGTCCTCCACCATTCAGTCAGAACTGAAGAAGCTTCTCAGATGAGAAGTGAAATGCCCTCAAGGAAAAACAAATTGCCTTTTGAAAAAAACATCTTTGGGACATGCTCCCAAATCTATCACATTGTGCCACAGGGTGGGTGGGTGGGGGGTAAGGGAGGGTTAGCCCCAAGTTGCTTGGACAGAGAGCGAACAAAGTTTCCAGCTTCCCGATTAAACTTTTCTTCTCAACCCTCCAGATAGAGCCAAGCAGGTAATAAATCCACCTTGTGCCATTGCAGTGAAGTGCTTGAGGCAATTGCATTGGTGCAATAAAGCAAGCTGCTGCATATTTTGATGTCCTCACTTTTACACCTCTTCCCCTCCCCCCAATATCCCTTAGGACTCACCATTGGCCATTCCCTAACGATCATCAAGAGTCGTGGTGGCACAGTGATTAGAATGTAGTCCTTCCTTCCTTCCTCCCTTCCTCAGACAAATTCCATTCCTTCCTTTCTTCCTTTCCTTTCCTTTCCTTTCCTTTGTGGCTTTTCTCCCTCCCTCCCTCTCTCCCTTCCTTTCCTTCCTTCCTTCCTTCCTTCCTTCCTTCCTTCCTTCCTCCCTCCCTCCCTCCCTCCCTCCCTTCCTTCCTCCCTTCCTCAGACAAATTCCATTCCTTCCTTTCTTTTCCTTTCCTTTCCTTTCCTTTGTGGCTTTTCTCCCTCCCTCCATCTCTCCCTTCCTTTCCTTCCTTCCTTCCTTCATCAGTCACTCTCTCATTCACTCCTCTTCCTTCCTTCCTTCCTTCCTTCCTTCCTTCCTTCCTTCCTTCCTTCCTTCCTTCCTCCCTTCCTCCCTTCCTCAGACAAATTCCATTCCTTCCTTTCTTCCTTTCTTTTCTTTTCCTTTCCTTTCCTTTGTGGCTTTTCTCCCTCCCTCCCTCTCTCCCTTCCTTTCCTTCCTTCCTTCATCAGTCACTCTCTCATTCACTCCTCTTCCTTCCTTCCTTCCTTCCTTCCTTCCTTCCTTCCTTCCTTCCTTCCTTCCTTCCTTCCTTCCTTCCTTCCTTCCTTTCTGTTAGAATACAGCATTTCAGGGTAACTCTGGCCACAGTCAGGGGTTCAATCCTGACAGACTCAAGGTTGACTCAGCCTTCCGTCCTTCTGAGGTTGGTAAAATGAGGACCAAGATTGTTGGGGGCAAGAGGCTGACTCTGCAAACAGCTTAGGGAGGGCTGTAAAAGCACTGGGAAGCAGTATATAAGTCTAAGTGCTATATCACATGGTTGGTTTTAGACAAACGAGAATCTCAAATCTTGTGAGATTTCCCCACCCTGCTTTTTTCACATGCACAGAGGAAGGATGCGAAGGCAGCTGGGAACTGCCCTCCACCTGTTCCCGGCTGCTGTAGTTAAGTCCTTGATGGATCCCAAAATACGCTGTTTTCTCCCAAGCTAAATAGTTAACGTCGCAATTGAGTCCTTTTGAGCATCCGTTCCCAATTAAGTTTCATTAGCTTAATGAACTTTGGTCCTGTCCTCCGGAAAACCCAGTTCATCCCATCTTCTTCCGCCTGTCAAACATCAGACAGCCATTTGTCTGGGATAATATGAGGATTCGGAGGTTGGACTAGAACAGTGAATAGTTAAATTTTGCAGCTGGTGGAAAGGGAGGAGATCTTGGGCTGGCCGGATCTGCTTCACGACCATAGGATTCACTTAATAATCACGGCAAAAACGATCATAAAATTGGGCATGGTTGATTTGACAAGCGCCTCGCTAAAGCAGTGGGCATTGTGCTCTTGATTATGGCCGTAAGCCGAGGACGGCTTCTGTAGTTATGCCTGTGGCTGCTCTCAATGCCTTGTAGTTAGGGACAGAAATTATACACGGAGCCCGTGTGTAAAACGAGTTCCGAGAGGCTTAAGTTAAATCAAAGAGGATTTTTATGGTGTGGCGGGTTACAGGCCGGTTTCCAGCAGCTGCAGTTGGCGCGGGCAGCAGAGGAGGCGTTGCTGTCAAAATGCAATGCGGCCTCGGATCTTTAACCGCTGGAATAATTTATTTTAATGCCTCGGTGGGTATTGTTTCTTGCCACCGCTCTCCCTTTTTCCCATTAAAAGCCAGCCATGTGCCATCACATACTAATCATGTGCCACCAGCTGGGGGGGAGGGAGGGGAATGGCCAGAGGACGGATCTTCCGAAGTCATTGGGGAAAGGGGGAAAAATCCTAATAAATCCCCCCTAATGAAGGAGCAGGTGTTGCGGGGGAGTGTGGCAGAAACCCTGGCATGTTGGGAAATGGGTCCTCCAGGCCCTTACGGGATTCTGATGTGGCCTCTCCTCTCTCTGATTATAACCGAGGCTAATGTGACATCAGAAGGAGCTGAGAAGGTCACCCTGGCTGACTTCAGCCATACGTTTGGCTGAATAACTGTAGTTGTTAAGTGAATCAGGTGGCCGTTAAGCAGATCTGGCTTCCACCATTGATTTGGCTCATCAGAAGCCAGCTGGGAAGGACAGAAATGGCAATCACCTGGGTGTAGGATGGTACAACCATCATACATACAGGTAGCCTTCGACTCAGTTTACTTAGTGAATGTTCAAAGTTACAACGGCACTGAAAAAAGCGACTTAGGACCGTTTTTCACAGTTATGAACCTTTGTAGCATCTCCAGGGTCACAACGATCAAAATTAAAATCCCTGGCAACCGGCTCATACTTATGACGGTTGCTGTGTCCCGGGGGCTCATGTGATCCCTTTTTGCGATCTTCTGACCAGCAAATGGGGGAAGTCAGATTTACTTAACAACGTTGTGACTTAACAGCTGCAGTGATTCACTGAACCAATGTGGCAACCAAGGTCGTATAAATGGGGCAAATCCCACTTAACAAATGTCTCGCTTCACGACAGAAATGCTGGGCTCCATTGTGGTCGTAAGCCAAGGACTACCTTGCCCAGCCTCTGAATTTTGATCACGTGATCCTGGGAACGCTGCCATTGTTGTAAGTCCTAGAAGTAAGTCATTGTTTTCAGTTCTGCGAAGGCAGGAGAATACCTTAACATGGGTTGTGCTGGGTCTTTCCTTTCCTCCCTCCCCAGGATAAAGTTCATTGTGAGTCAGGGGATCATTTCGCGATGTCCCTGTTGTGTTGTGTTGTGTTGGAGCTTTGCTCCGGCTCCGTTGGTCCAAGTCGATGCACGTTTCGTGAGTTGTTCTGCATGGATGCAGTTTTGCCCATGACATTAACAATCCCCTCTTCATATTTTGCATGCACTTTTGCCATAATTTCTCTCTTTTTTTAAAAAAAAAAAGAAGAAGAAGAAGAACCATTTTTATATACCATCATTCCAATGTACAGAAACGCACAAACCGTATTCAGTTCACGTCGAGATTTGGGAAGATTGGAACTATTTGCATCTCGAAGTGAACCAAGCAGATTTCTGCTTTATCCATGTTTGGGGAATGGTTTTCTTTTCATTTTTATTTATTTATTTATTTTTTTAGGGTGGGTCACGTCTGTTTGGTTTCAGGTTTAATGGGTTTGGTTTTTTTTTTAAGCGGAATGACGGATGGCAGACATACACACACCAACCTCAAAAGCAACCTGGCTGGGCATGCAAATCCACAGGCTTCCATGAAATTACGAAAAGTTGCCAGACTAGATTTAATCTTCCGTTCCCAGGCTAGATCGCAAGACAACTGAAAGCCATTCCCTTGCAAATGTGTTTTTCTTGGAGTGCAAATTCGGCTCATTCCAATGATCTGATGATGCGAGGGAGAGGAAGGAAGGAAGCAGTGGATGGAGCCAAACTAAAGTAGGCAGGCCAAAGCTGAAAACAACCAGTCCCAGTTATTACCTTTCTTTCTTTCTTTTTCTGTACGTTTGTGTCTCGTTTCTCTTCCTCCTTCCTCACTCCTTCACTTTCCCTCCAAGAATAGCCGCAAACCCTCAGCGTTTTAAAATTGGGCGCAACTTACTTATCAGCTGCCTCGCTTAGCAAAGGAAATGTTGGTCTCAATAGCGGTTGTAAGTCAGGGACTACTTGTAGGTATATCCATATTGGGGGTCAGTCTAAGTCGATAAATGCCCTCTGTCTCTTATCAGCTGTTCTTTTTGCACAAATAGTGAGCAAGTGTTGCAAGGATGACAACTTTGTAAAAGTTCACCAGCCTGCTGGGAAGGTTTAGGCCTGCCCTGGTGCCCCCTCCCCAATTTCCCCCTCCCTCAACTCTCTTTCCTTGATTTGCCATGTGTTGATTCTGGATATGGTCACTGCTGACACCCACCCCACCAAAGGCTCTCAATTTTGCCAGTGCTGTCAAATAAAACTCCCTTTTGGTCTTTAGCCCGAACGTCAGAATTCTGCTCTATCCCAAAAGTGCTTTTTTTTTTTTTTTTTTTCCAAAAGGCAACTGGACTTGCTTGTTTTTTTTCTTTCTTTCTTTGGTTTTGTTTTTCCTCCTTCAGTTTCTTTATTTATTTGTAGGTTTGTAAAATGTATTGGCCGCCCATCTTAGCCACAGAGTAACCCAGGGCGGCTTCCAATTTTAATTTACAATCCTCAGAAACTGAAGGAGCTTCTTGGATGAAACCCAAGAAAATCCAGTTGGCTTTTGGAAAAAGGACTTTTGGGGTAACCATGAACCTGGATGATTGAGAATCTCCATGGACAATTACGCTCAATGTTTCTCCTAATCTCTTTCCTTCCTTCCTTCCTTCCTTCCTTCCTTCCTTCCTTCCTTCCTTCCTTCCTTCCTTCCTTCCTTCCTTCCTTCCTTCCCTTCCCTTCCCTTCCCTTCCCTTCCCTTCCCTTCCCTTCCCTTCCCTTCCCTTCCCTTCCCTTCCCTTTCTCTTCCCCTTCCCTTCCCTTCCCTTTCTCTTCCCCTTCCCTTCCCTTCCCTTCCCTTTCTCTTCCCCTTCCCTTTCCTTCCTTCCTTCCTTCCTTCCTTCCTTCCTTCCTTCCTTCCTTCCTTCCTTCCTTCCTTCCTTCCTTCCTTCCTTCCTTCCTTCCTTCCTTCCTTTTTCTCACCACCACCACCACCAATGTGCTCTACACTTTTTGTAACTGCTGAGACTGGGATTGTGGGCTGTACTGTTTGTTACTGCCAGGCAGGGTGTGATCTAGGACCTTAAAGCAACAGTAGAAAGGGGTGGGCTTTTTTTCCCCATGGGAAAAATGAGCATGGAGAGGTGGGGGGAGCTGTTACCCTGAAGAGAAAACCAGATGTCACCCCATGCTGAGTTCCCAGCTCTGCCCTGTAAAAATGTTGCACCAATTCGGCATTTGAAACCCTTTCCAAATAATTGCTTTGAAAATGTAAGAAATGGGATTGACAGACATGGGGATAAAATCAAATTTGTCTATTTCGTTATTCTGAGGAGCACCTTGGTCAGGTTGCCAAGTTGGAGGAGGGGAAGAAGGGGAAGACAGTGGATGAGGATGGGACCAAGGGGGTTTCTGGGAGTTGAAATCCACCCAACTTTAAATCAGGCTGGCTGGGGAATTCTGGGAGTTGAAGTCCGCCTGTCTTAAAGTCGCCAAGGCTGAAAAACGCTGGTATAGATATTCTGAAGCTGACCTCCCTTTCCAAGCTTCACTTCGCCTTGCCCATCTCAGGAACTGACCTCCTGACTAGCTGTCGTTGCCTTTACCTTGCCTTCTCCCTTCCCGCTGCGCTGTTATGACTTGTTTCCCAACTGCGTCTCGACCGCGCATTTCCCTGCCAGCCCTGGCATGTGCCTTGCGCAAGGGCTGAGTCACGGAGGCCTCACTGGCTCCAGGCAATTTTCCCTTGGAAAGGAAAGCCATGTTACGATAGGTCAATCCCGGGCACGTCGGTTCCCACATGAGCTTCGCCACCCTCCCGGGCTGGGTCTGTTCCCGCTTTCAAGGCCCTTGGAGCCTCAAGACGGGGCGTCCTACCTCTGCTGATGTTCACCGGGGCCCTTTGGCCTTTATCAGAAAATCTCAGGAAGTCCTGGTCCCTGGGAAAGTTCTCGTGGTCTAGAAGTGATGGCAGCCAAGATCTCCACCCTGGATCAGAAGTCAGGGGTCCTAGAGGTGCTAAACTGCTTTTCCAAAGGGCAACTGGATTTTTTTTGGGGGGGTGTTTTTTTTCCCCCCCTTGAAAATGTTTCACTTCTCACCCAAGAATCTTTTTTCAGTTCAGAATTGCAGCACTAAAAAAGCTTCCTTGGAGGAGAAGAAGTAGAATGGATGAGAAGTGAAACGTTTTCAAGGGGGAAACACCCCCCCCCTGCCCCCAAGAAAGTCCAGTTGCCTTTTGGGAAAGCATTTTTGGGACAATCGTGACCTGGATGGTGGAGAATCTCCACAGACATCTAGAGAAAGGGATGCAATCCAAACTCCAAAAGTGAGACCTCCACCCTGGCACCAGACGCAGAAGGTTGCCAGCTGGAAGATGGGGTTTTATAGCGACCAAGGGATGGGCACGGCCCTCCGCGGCCCGCCACGGCATCTCTACCCAGCTTGTTCAAACAGGCAGCTGCTGGCACTCCAGGCCTTGCCCAGGAAACCCCGATCCGAGGACGGCGAGTTCTCAGACGTTGGGCCTTTGCCTTCTCTGCCAACTCCTCGGCAGGAAGGACTGAAATGCCACAGGTGTATGTATGTGTCTAAACAAATAGACAGTCTCCCAGGTTTCTCTCTCTCTCTCTTTCTTTTTTCTACAGGCCTTTGCAGAGTTCAGCTCCCCAAGCTGCAAAAGAGCCAGGGTGGTTTCTAACAGGACGGGCTGAATGCCCCACTCCCCAAAACAGCAGCATCTGCTGCCTCTGAGGGGATATTTAAGGTCTCCTTTCATCACAGGGACGGGACCCCCGAGGCGGAGCAAGCCTGCTATACCTGAAGCCTCGCAGGGAACCGTTGCCGAGATGAAAGGTGCCAGATTTTAATTACCTGAGCTGGACGGTGTCCAGGTTGTAGGGAGTTAGCAGCTGGATGCAGGCATGATTACAAGCCAGGTCAGCCTCCCCTCCGCGTCCCGCCTTCCCAGCTGGCCATCCGATGTCCATCCTCACCCCTTTGGCCCTCTGCCCTGCCAAGAGGAACGGGGCCCTGGATCTCCCCTCCCCCTCCCTTCCACCCCCCCCCCAGTCTCAAGGACGCTCTAGCTCAGGGGTCTCCAACCTTGGCTCCTGGAAGCCTGGTGGACTTCAACTCCCAGAGTTCCACAGCCAGCAAGCTGGCTGTGGAATTCTGGGAGTTGAAGTCCGCCAGGCTTCCAGGGGCCAAGGTTGGAGACCCCTGCTCTAGCTGGTTGTTGGGAAAGGGGGGTTTTCAGGAGATTTATGAGCAAAGTTAAAATGCAATCTGGGTTGACAGGATTCACGTGGTGGCAACCCTGTTCTCTTCAACAAAATTAATTGCTCTCTTTTTTTTTAAATACTGCCCTCGCCCTCCCCTCCCCTCTTGCAAACACTGGACATTGAGCAATGGGGGGTGGGGAGGAAACAGGGAAGCCTTTGGGGCAGTAGTGATGGTGGGAAATCATGAAAAAACAACAGTCCTCTAAAGATCAAAAGGCCATCCAATTTCACACTTCGGATGGCCTCTGAGCCAGGCAAGCCTTGGGTACAAGCTTCTAGTCCTTGGTGCTCTTAGTTCCAGGATGTGGTAGTGCCAGAGGACTGTTCCAACCCACTGTTTTTAATCGCTCAGGAGAAACAGCCTCTCTTGGTAAAAGTCTGAGAAAGTCCCCCGAAGGACTCCTTCCTGTAGACTTGCTTTTTAGCGCTTATCAGCGTGAAATTGTGTAACCGTCAGAGCAGGTTTGACAAAGCTTTTTTAGGCCAATTTATGGGGCTATGAAGGGGGTTTTAGTCTCCCTTTCAGCTGCTGCAAGTTTTGTTGTAGGGCAAAAGATTAGAGCCAATGGCACCACTGCATCTCCAATGCATTCCATGACAGTGACAGTCTAGCAGAATAACAGAGTCAGAAGGGACCTTGGAGGTCTTCTAGTCCAACCCCCTGCTCAAGCAGGACACCCTATACCATTTTGGACAAATGTTATCCAGTAGCTTCTTAAAAGCCTCCTGTGTTTGGAGAACCCACAACTTCTTAAAGCAGTAATATTAATTTTGTTGTTCTTATTGTTTACTTCCGTGGTCACCCAGCATAACAGTAATAACAGTCACTCCAAAATGGAAGTAAATGTTTTTTTAAAGTCATATTGATAGAATAAAGTTAAAATAAAATTAATAACATGAAACTATGAAGTCCAGGGATTAAAACCTGGGAGAGACCTCTAAAATTGCTATCAATAGTCTGTACTTTATAGATACCTAAGATGCATAATTATAGATAAAAGCATAAGAAGTACTCAGGTTTGTAAACCACCAGGAGAATGTACAGCTATGGTAACTTATGTTGAATTGAATACTTGCTAAAGCTCATCTGTCAAAGGCAGGGGTCCCCAAACTTGGCAATGTTAAGACTTGTGGAACTCCCAGAATTATGCCGGCTAGAGAATTCTGGGAGTTGAAGTCCACAAGTCTTACAGTTGCCAGGTTTTGAGACCTCTGGTCAAAGGGGTTGTTGAGATTATAACAGTTAGGATCTGATCAACTAGAATAAAGAAATTGCAAAATAAAATACAGAATGGCATTGATGTCCGTACGAACATAAAGGATCCTACCCATTACTGTGGCAGGCTGTGATGACTGTTAAACAACTTCTTCCTTTGGTGGGGAGAATGATCATTAAAGGAGCTGTTGTAAATCATGGAGTACTGGTAATTCAAAGAATATTTATTATTATGGTATTCATAATTTGAACTCTGGGTGAGTAAAAAGAAAAAAGAAAGAATTCAAGTGCATAAGACAAAAACGGATTTTGTCTTATGGAAACAGTGGTAACCTTCCAAGTAATACGGTACTATTAAGAAGCGTTTATGAACCTCACTGGTGCCCATCAAACCGAGCTAATCCTGCTTAAATGCACACTGGAGCAAAACTGGTGTTGCTTGTTGACTAAAAACTAGCAAGGATTGAAATCATCTCTACCTACGGGGAAAGGAACTGCATACGAAGGAACAGAAGCATCTTAATCGTATTAAGTCTTCTTCACCAATTTCTTTTTATCGTTGGCAGCTATCTCAATCCCACTAATGCATATATACACCCACACACCCGCAGAGCCTTGCAATTTGTGTGCAAACGCAGGCATTTCTACACTCTGCGCATCCTTGCCTCTTATTTATGGCTGCTGTCTTTCAGGGCTGTGCACAGAAAAGAGCTTTTCTACACAGCTGGTCCTCGATTTTCAAACCGTTCGTTTAGCAACCGTTCGAATTTGCAACGGTGCTGGAAAAAGCAACTTGACAACTGTCCTTATACTGTTGTAGTAACCCGGTTGGGGGTGTGTGTGTCTTGTGATTTGCCATTTGTGACCTTCCCAGCTCGCTTCCAGCAAGCAAAGTTAATGAGGGAAGCCAGACTTGTTTAATGTCTGCATGATTCACTTAACAACCATGACATGAAAAGTTGCAAAACTGGCCACAACTCACTTAACGTCTTCCTTGCTTAGCCATGGAAATTCTGGTCCTAATTGTAGTCGTAACTTGAGGGCTACCTGTATACAGTTAGATGTTTTTCAGGGCTACAGGGCAGTCTTCCACTATTTGAGAGGCTGCCACGAAGAAGCAGGGGCCAAACTACCCCTCAAAGTACCTGAAGGCAAGACAAGAAGTAATAGATGGAAATTAATCAAGGAGAGAACCAATTTCCTGAATTAACCAGTGGAACGGCTTGCCACTAGAAGTTGTGGATACTCCATCACTGAAAGTTTTCAAGAGGAGATTGGACAGCCATTTTTCTCAAATGGTATAGGGTCTCCTGCTTGAACAGAGGGTTGGACTAGAAGACCTCTAAGGTCCCTCCCAGCTCTGTTATGTTAAATAGTGGTGTTTGGAATGAGTTTCAAGGGCTGGAGAAAAAGATGTTGCCCAAATGCTGCCCAAAATAAGTGATCAAATTGTTGGTAGCATCGAGTACGTTTCTCCTGATGTTCCCTTCAGCAGAAATCTCTGCCTTCCTGTCTCATGCCAATTATTTTGATTCTCTTAATGAGCTTGCCGGCACGGTCTACATTTCATCCTTAATCTCTTTTTACCTCTCTTTACAGCAGCATGGTTGCTATTCCTTCTCCCACCCCTCATTTCATTTTAGGGAGGAAAATCCCTGCACAGGATTATATCAGACCAAAATAATAAGACGGGGACCAAGTAAACAAATAGCAAAATATCTCCAGTCCTATGCCATGGGAAATGCCAAATGCTTCCAGGATTTCAACCTACCTCCTAAACCAGAATTACAAGACCCATCACCTGTATGAATCTGAGGCCAGGGACCCTGTGCCAGTGTTTTCAAACTTGGCAACATTAAGATGGCTTGACTCCCAGAATTCCCCAGCCAACATGCTATAAGAGGGGCGGACTTCAACTCCCAGAATTCCTTAGCCAGCATGCTTTAAAATGGT
The DNA here is from genome assembly GCA_033807585.1 of Hydrophis major. NCBI lineage: Eukaryota > Metazoa > Chordata > Lepidosauria > Squamata > Elapidae > Hydrophis > Hydrophis major. The sequence goes on along the minus strand of CM066333.1, from coordinate 101,722,265 downwards.
TGAGACGTCAACTTCCAGATTTCCCTAGCAAGCTGCTTTAAAGATAGGTGGACTCCAACTCCCAGAATTCCTTGGCCAGCATGTTCCATGCCCTTGTCCAATGCATTGGGATAGGGGAAAACTTGGTGAGCATAGGGGCAAAAGAGAAGAATGGCTTCAGCTGATCACGGGGGGGGGGGGGGGGGAAATCACAGGGTAGGCACCAAACAAGTTTCATTTGGGTGAGTAGTGACTACCCTAGCTGAGTTTAGTGCTTCCTCCCTGTATTGAGCCCTGATGTTTCCCCCCAAACTAATGAGATACGAGACACTCCACAACACCGTTACCCCTCCTCACCTCTTTCTAGCTCAACCTTCTCCTTAATTCTCAGTGTAAACAGTTGTGAATCGCAGAACGGATTCTCAGCATCCTTTCTAAGCTATCCATCTTACTTACATGGCTGGCTTACATGGCTGGCTGCTGTCTTGATCCAGCTGGGAATGCCCACCTATTAATCTTCTGTCCTTCCTGCTACCCTATTAAATTCCTGTTGCCTTGAGAAGTGGAAATAGTTGGGAGTCTCTGGACCATCCAGCCGGAGGACAGTTTGTAGATTTCTAGGCTCAAGAATTATTTTGGCTTCACTCCTTGCCAGCACACCACTGATCCTAACTCAGAGGGATAAAACAGAGGAGTAGAATCACGACAAATGTGAAGTGTCCATGCTACTTTATAATGGCTTGGTGAGACCATACTTGGAATACTGCACCCAGTTTCCGTCACCACAATGTAAAAAAGATGTTGAGGTTCTACAAAGAGGGCAGAGAGGACTGGAGGCTAAGACATACGAAGAAGAACGGTTGCAGGGATATGTCTAGTTCAATGCAAAGAAGGACCAGGAGTGACACGATAACAGTCTTCCAATATTTGAGGGGCTGCTACAAAGAAGAGGGGGGGGGGTCAACTTATTCTCCAAAGCACCCAAAGGCAGGAAAAGAAGCAACGGATGGAAGCTTATCAAGGACAGAAGCAACCTAGAACTAAGGAGGAATTTCCTGATTGTGAGAACAATTAACCAGAGGAACAACATGCCTCCAGAAGTTGTGAATGCTCCAACACTGGAGGTTTTTTAAAAAGAATCCGAACAGCCATTTGTCTGAAAGTTTCTCCTGCTTGAACAGGTGGTTGGACTAAAAGACCTCCAAGGTCCTTCCCAATTCTATTATCCTGTTATTCTGCTCAATCGGTGGCTGCATGCTGATTTTCCATGATGCCCCAAAACCCGCCATTCAATACCCAGATGTTCCACCCATCCTTGGACAGATGAATGAAAGCAAAAGAGAATTTCTTTCCAGTTGTGCAGCAGGATGGCTAATGTCTTATTTTGTCAATTGTTCCCCTTCCCCAATTTAGTGTAGCCGGCGGGACTACAATTCTCACAGTTCTTTGCAGCAGAACCATGGAGCAAGAGCAAACTATCTGGAGAACGTCAAGCTACCTTCCTATGTTCCAGAGACAGAGTGTGTCCCTTTTCAGGAGAAACACTGAGGATCAAACTCATGCATGTTGATGGTAAGGAAGCCAACGTCTTGCATTCTAATCCTCCTCTCCTTGACATGTGCTGTCAACATCAGAACGAAAGTCCCATCACATTGCTTTACAACATTGCTCGATGATCTCAAGCCCCAGACAAGGACGCTGCACCCATAACAGAGGTGACCTTGGCTACCAGATCCTCCACCTTGGGAAGCTGTCCCACGATCCTCCTCTTAAACCCAGCCTTTAAAGTTCAATGTGTTTCTTCTTATTTTTTTTTCCTTCTTATCTTCTCTGTGTTTGTTTTTTCCGCCTGCACGGGGTCAGTTTCAAGATCCACTCCGTCTGCCCCCAGATGGTAGCTTATAAATCAAGTGAGTCTATCAATGCCAAAGTTGCCTGCGGCCGAACCAGGACACGGATCAATTCAGATCAATTTGGCACCCATGTCGCAGGTTGCCCGAGACACTTCCCTCCTGTTTGGCGTTTCATTTTGTTTCCATCTCATGTCCTGCTGTGCCAGGAGAGCAGGACCTGGATACCACTCTTGTTTACTGCTCTCGTGAACCACGGCGCCATTCTGATGTGCCGCACAGAGTTGGCAGGCACACTGACCTTATTCCCTCCGGCTGATGGATGCAGGATCTGTAAAGGTCCCCTCTCAAAATGCAAAGCCAGGCTCTGAAAATCGTTTCCCCCTCCTATCTCCAGATTAGATTTCAAGTGTATTTGACAGATAAGGCCACAGAGGCAAGCCAGGACAGACTCTTAAGAGCTGCTGCTTCAAAATGCCTCAGTGTTCGGCTTCAGTTACCTTCTTAATAAGCAGAGATGCAAGTTTTTATTTTTATTTTTATTTTTATTATTTTATTGTATTGTATTGTATTTATCATCTATCTCATCTCTCTCTCTCTCTCTATCTCTATCTATCTATATTCTATTTATCTTTATCATATCTCCCTGTGTGTGTATTCTATTTCTCTCTATCATCTCTTTATCTCTATCTATCTATATTCTGTTTATCTCTATTATCTATCATCTATATATCTGTATTTCTATTCTTTGTATCTCTTTATTATCTGTCTATCTAACTTCTATCAGTATTTATCTCTGCCTGCCTGCCTGCCTGCCTGCCTGCCTACCTACCTATCTATCTATCTATTTATCTATCTATCTATCTATCTATCTATCTATCTATCTATCTATCTATCTATCTCTACCAATCCAAGGTCCCTTCCAACTCTGTCATTCTGTTCTTTTTCTGTACCTGCACTCAGAAGGCAACTCTGTGCAGTGAATTGGACTGTATCTTCCAATTAAATCACCACGCCTATTTCACAGCATTGCTCTGAGGGCTCTTTACCTTCCTTGACCTCCACAGCTGTCAGGCGCTGGCATATTCCAGCTGCTCATGAACCATGCATTAGCCATGCACCCACCAGCTCACTCACCTTTGCAGCTTGCCCTTCACCCACCCACCCCCTGCACCTGAGATGTATGGAGGGGTACATGGCACACCCCATTTCCTGTTGAGGGCATGAGTTGTGTATACACATAATCATCAACTTATGACCAATTGATCCCAAAATTTGCCAGGAAAGACAATTGGTAAGTGAGTTTTGTCACATTTTCAACCTTTTTTTTGCTTCTGTTAAGTGAATCACTGTGGTTGTTAAGTTAGAACCATGGTTGTAAAGTGAATCTGGTTTCCCCATTGACTTTGCTTGTCAGAAGGTAACTAAAGGGGATCATGTGACCCTGGGACAATGTAACTGTCATAAATATGAGTCAGTTTGCCAATCATCTGAATTTTGATCACGTGACCATGGGGATGCTGCAACAGTCATAAGTGTGAAAAACGGTCATAGGTCACTTTTTTCAGCACTGTTGTAATTTCAAATGGTCTGTGATGACCCAAAGGGGCTGGCACAAAGAGAACACAGTGAGATAATCGACAGAAGTTCCTTTATTCGCTCCAACTTTGCCCCCAATGTCCTGGTTACCTTCTGGGTTGGAGAAAAACTCTCCCGGGAACAGCCTTTGGCTGCAGAGAATCAAGTCCAAAACGTGCTCAACAAAAACTGTAACTACAAGTTTAATCAAGGCAAAATGAGGTAATTATTCTGGCAGGGCAGGTGAAGGAATTCCAGATGTGAAGAAATGGCAATAACTCAACACGGTTGGGAGGATGCCAGGAACACAGATAACTAAAGTCAAAACAAGTTAAACTCACGCTTGCTTCCAGCCGACACCACGCTCAGCTTGCCTGTCTTTTAAACTCCCCTCCCAGCTGTGGCTAATGAAGGGAATCAGGGCCCTTTCTTCCGCCATAAGCCATGGGACCCATGTTGCTCCCTTCTCCGTTTCTCCCTGCATGCCCTAGGATGAAGAGGGGGTGGTGAGCCTGGCTCTTCCTCTGAATTCCTTCTCCCTTGTTCTACCTCTTCCCTGCTCTGCCCAGCCAGACTTTGCCCTTCCCTAGTTTACTCCACAGCCAACGGAGCCACACTCCCACTCCCTGTCAGTTGTTCATCTTCCTCCTCAGATTCAGACCCCAACAGGGGCATGACAGGTCACTCAACAAACGGTTGTAAGTAGGTAGGTGGTTAGCTACAGTAGTTCAATTCCAACAAAATATGGAATATTTTCTCTTTCACTCTGGGATGTTGGATTTGATGCCCTTAATAGTTATTTTATCTATATTCTGCTCTCTGCAAATTTTTCCAGTTACACCCCTGGTTTCTCTGCTTCCTTCATCAAGTTGCCAAAAAATTGGCCACTTTTTGGGAAGGCAAATCTGCTCTGACAGCCAGAAGACTTAAAGGAGCAGCCTTCCAATATCTCAGGGGGTGCTACAAAGAAGAGAGGGCTCAACCTATTATCCAAAGCATCAGAAAGCAGGCCAAGAAGCAACCGATGGAAACTGATCAAGGAGAGAACTAGAACGAAGGAGAAATTTCCTAAACATTAACCAGTGAAACAAATTGCCTTTGGACGTTGTGGCTGGTCCATCACTGGAGGCTTTTAAGAAGAGATTGGACAACCATTTGTCTGAAATGGTATCGAGGGTCTGCTGCCTGAGCAGGGGATTGGACTAGAAGACCTCCAGGGTCCCTTCCAACTCTGGTATTCTGTTGTTTCACTCTTTTGAGATTAGGAAACAAAAGAGTGCACCCCTCTTTTAAAACGTCTTAGAAATGGAGCATGGCAACGTTGTCATTGCCGTCCCTTTTGCCTGCAATGTATTTTCCCTGCTGATCCTGTTCCACCCCACTTCCCAGCATGGCACATACAAGCTTGGACACTCTCTGAAAATGCACACGCAGCTTCATCTCAACCACTGCTTCCTTCTCAGTCCCGTTCTAATTTCTGGAGGCTTCCAAAGCACCCCTGGCTGCCTCGGCACCTGAAAACCCCGTTTCCGCCATCCTCATCGTCACCTCCTCCTCCTCCTCCTCCTCCTCCTCCTCCTCCTCCTCCTCCTCCTCCTCCTCCTCTTCCTCCTCGCGGGGTCTCTGGCTTGGGCCTGTTGAGGACCATCTCGTTTGGGGAGGGGGGGGGAAACATGGGAAGGGACTTGCTCCATGCTGTTGGGAACCCTGCTGGCTTTCCACCTGCGTGTTGTGGGTTTTTTCCCCTCCATCCTGTTTCTAATGCCACTTTAGGAAGGAAGGATGGAAGTCTAATAGATTGCCGTTTCCCAGCCCCCTCTCAACCAGAGGCCTTTACTTTGCAAGTGAGGTGTTTCGGATTCCGCCAGCTGCACACACACACACACACACACACACACACACACACACACACACAGAGTCTCTTGATGCTGCCTGTTTACCATTCAAGGCAGGGAGCTGGTAGCTTCTCTGGAAAGGGGAAGGAAATCGGCTCTCTGTCACGCAGAACGGCGGTCTCACAAATGGCCTGGTGCAAGGGAGACGTCGTTATACGGAATGAGATTTGGGGGCTGGTGCAAGGGGGGGTTGCCCAAATGAGAGATCCCGGAGACACCCCCCTGCCCCGTGTCAACCGATCAATCGCCTCCAGGACTTGCCAAGAGCGAGAAGACAGGTTTAGCCCAGAGAAGTCTTTGAACTATCTCGGCCTCCCTTACAGGGTTGTTGTTGTGGGGTGCCCAGCTTTCTCCCCCCACTGTCTGTGCCGGCAGGGTTGGCAGTGATGATCGCATATGACCCAATTTAGTGTCATAAAAGGCCCAAAGTTTGAGCACAGCTGCGATAGACTGTTCATAAGCCATCTTTTTTTTTTTTAGTGCTGTTAAAATTTACGACAGTCACTGAACCAAAGGACGGGGACTGCCTGCGGTTGGGTTGTAAATAGGGCCATAGTTTCGCGAGGCTTTCTGAGAGGCTGGATTAAAAACGGCAGAGGGATTTATTTGGTTTTTTAAGGCACACCAACCCAACCAGTATTTTCAACGTGAAGAAAACCCCCCAAACAAGCCAGGAGATCATCAGGGTTTGATTTAAACAGGGGCCTTTTTCTGGATGCATACCCGGGAGGAAATGGTGTCCCCCAATGTACACATCCTAGGATATAAAAATCCCTAGGAAATTTAAAAAAAAAAAAAAAAAAAAGGAAACAGCCACGTATGGAGAGGAAAAAAACCTTGTGAAAAATACGCTTCTCTTCGAGGAAAATGCACCAGGCTCCGCTGCATTTTCCATGCCTTTCTTTTCATGCACATCTGTACCCTGGTGGTGACATAAGCACATCTGTACACTGATAACAGGGGTGTAGGATTCGGACAGGTGGCGATTGCAGACGCACGGTGGTTCGGACGCACGCCAGAACAAAGCCGTAGAAGCGAGGATGTATACGCAGTTCAGATACGAGATGATGTTTCAACGAGTGAATAGATTTGGGAGGCTCACGCACATCTGTCACAGCAGGGGTGCCGTTCTGTGCCAAGCCGCAGGAGAGCACTAAAAGACAAACGCAAAGCATCCCTGCGTACTTTTAATCGCCCACTCACCTACCCCTTTCAAACCCCATTCTCTTAGGCATCTCTTTAGAACGGTGGTGAGGTTCCCTAATGGATAACAGGGAACACAAAGTCTTACTTGGACACCCCTGCATATACATCTTTAATCAGTGCATACAGACACCCTTCTTGCAAATAACAGAATAACAGCGCGGGAAGGGAACTTGGAGGTCTTCCAGTCCAACCCTTTGCTCAAGCAGGAGACCCTATCTCATTCCAGACAAATGGTTGCCCAATCTCTTCTTAAAACCCTATAGTGTTGATGGTGAGAGTTTCCATCCGTTGCTTCTTGTCCTGTCTTCAGGGGCTTTGGCAAATAGCTTGATCCCCTCTTCTTTGAGGGCAGCGCCTCAAGTGTTGGAACTCTGCTATCACAAATGCAACTCTGGGGCAGCTGACAATGCACGACAGCCAAAATATGAGCCGAATAAAAAGCCAACAGTGATTGCCAACCAGGAATCCACCGAGACCAATGATGCAAACTTCTCCCCAGCCTGCCGACTCCCGGCTTCCGCAGCATAATTTGAAGGAGATTCGCTCACAAACTAGGTTTGCTGAACCTCGATTAAAACTACCCTGGCCTGCCGCGTGTGAGCTCTAAGCGTCTAGTCTGCAAGGGATCCAGAGAGTGTCATCCCGGCCAGGAGGCTGGATGGCAAGGTGGCAAACCTTGCAAGGGTTTGAAATACAAACAACTTGTAACAGCTGCCGCCTTTTTGAAAAACAATGGTTAATTGATCCCCTTGTGACAGGCACACTTGGCTTCCTTCGTTTCTCCAGCTACAGAACGGAAGATTCTGCAAGGAAAAGAACACAACAGGGAGCTAAGATTTGGTTCCCATCGTCCACTGGGCCCAGCGTTCAGATTCTGCCCCATGACCTCACATACTCCCCCCCCCCTCGCTTTTCTTTCTGGGTGTTTTGTCTCTGGTGGGACCAGTCTGTCAGGGCAACCTGATCGACCCAATTGTGGGACGGAGCATAGTGCTTCCGTTTTCACCTTTCAGCCCCAATCCAGGGGCCTTTGCAAGCAGTCGCTTTCACAACAAACTATTTTTTTGTGTTCAGTTTATGTTTTAACAACAACAACAAAAAATTACAGGGAGACTAGAACTATTTCAAGCTAGATCTCTTTCAAGCTATTTAGCTCTCATCAGCTGGGATTCAAACCTGGGCTGCTTTTCTTTCTGAGTGAAAGTCAATGGGGCTCAACAGCTTTAGGGTGCTATTGCATGCAACAAGGGGGGCAGCCCATTGTGTCCTACGAGCTCCCCCTCCAACTAGCACAGGTTGGTTTAGTCCAAGGTGCAGAATTATACCCCCTTTTTTTTCCTGACTTCAGACTTCTCCTGAGCTATTTATTCAATCCCAGTGAAATGGAAGGCAAGGGCTATTATATACAGGTAGTTCTCGAATTACAGCCATTTGTTTAGTGACCGTTCGGAGTTCCAACAGCATTGAAAAAAGTGACTTACGACAGTTTTTCACGCGACCTTTGCCGCATCCCCTGTGATCAAAATTCAGATGCTTGACAACTGACTCATATTTATGACGGTTGCATTGTCCTGGGAGTTGCGTGATCCCCTTTAGTGACCTCCTGCCTAGCAAAGTCAACGGGGGAAGCCAGATTCACTTAACGACCACGTGACTAACTTCACAACCTCAGCGATCCCCTTAACTCTGGCAAGAAAGGTCGTAAAAGGGGGGAAGAACACCGTCTCACTTAGCAACAGAAATGTTGGGCACAATTGTGGCTGTATGTCGAGGATGACCATAAAGGAGAAACAGCCTGCCAACATTCTGAAGCTCACAAAGGAATAGTTCCCAACCCCATAAATAATGTGTGTTTCCGGCACAGCTCTTGGTGTCCTTCTCTGTTATCTTTATTTTTATTTTTTATTTTGTCAAGCATGTATTAGATAACAGATGTAAGTATAAACATGATTATTAATACATGAAATGGGTAAGAATAAAAGGGAATATTAAGACAAGGACAGGAGGCACATTGGTGTGTTTATTATATAGGCCCCCTTACAGACCTCCTAGGATGAGGTGAGGTCAACAGTAGACAGTCTGAGGTTAAAGTTTTGAGGGTTTTGTGAAGAAACCACAGAGTCAGGTAGAGTATTCCAGGCATTGACCACTCTGTTGCTGAAGTCATATTTCCTGCAATCAAATTTTGTGCAGTTTATTTTGAGTTTGGATCTATTGTGTCCTCATGTGTTGTTGAGGTTAAAGCTGAAGTAATCACTGACAGGTAGGACATTTATGTACTACACTTAGGTCGGACCGAAGTCGGCATACTTCTAGGTTATCTAAGCCTAAAATTTCAAGTCTGGTATTCTGTTATGAGCGGAGGAGTGGAGGACTCTTCTCGTGAAATATCTCTGGATACGCTTGATAGTATTAATGTCCGATATGCAGTGGGGGTTCCAAACAGATGAGCTGTATTCGAGAATTGGTCTAGCAAATGTTTTGTATGCTCTAGTTAGCAGTATAATATTACCGGAGAAAAAGCTAGGCAGGATTAGGTTAACAACTCTTAATGCCTTTTTGGCTATGTTGTTGCAGTGATCCCTAGCACTTAGATTGTTAGAGTGAGTACTCCAAGGTCCTTGACAAAGTGGGGGTCATCTACAAGATCATGTCCATTCCGCTTGTATTTTATTTTCTGATTTATTTATTTTTTTGCCAATATGTAAGACAGAGCATTTGTTTGTTGAGGTTTGAAATTGCCACTTGTTTGACCATTCTGACACAGAGTCAAGGTCTTTTTGAAGGGTAGTAGTACTAGTAGTAGTAGTGGTGGTGGTGGTGGTATAGGTGGTATATCCCTGTCTCTCAAGGCCTGGTGGTTCCATTGGCTGACCATCTACTGACCAGAACTGGCCTTGGAGTTCTGCAGGCAAAAAGAGACTCCCTGTCTCTGATTTATTTACTATTCTCTCTTCCCCCCTGCCCAGAAAGGCTGAGGTGGAGCATTCATGCTGCCCTTTCTCAGCAATAACAAACGAGAAGCCAGGCAGGCCACACGCTCTGCAACCTACAAGGAAGTTCCCAAATAACCCCCCCCCCCCACTTTGGAGAACTGGAAATGAAAAGTAGCCCCAGGTCCTAGCCCTCTTTTCCAGCTCTTTGCAATTTATTTATCTGATGGATGGATTCAATTTAGACGCAGTCCCCTCACACTGAGAAGCCAACTCTGGCTGGCTTGCAACTGCAAAACAATTACAGGTATTCCTCGACTTACAACAGTTTGTTTAGTGACCGTTCGAAGTTACAAAGGCACCGAAAAAAGCGACAGGACCGTTTTTCGCAGTTATGAGCATTGCGGCCCATTCGGATGCTTGACAACTAATTCATATTTATGATGGTCGTAGCATCTCCGGGATCTTGCGATTCCCTTTAGCGGCCTTCTGACACGCAAAATCAAGGGGGAAGCCAGATTCACTTAACAACCGCGAGACTAATTTCACAACTGTAGGGGTTTCCTTCAGAAGTTGTAAAGGCTCCAACACGGGAAGTTTCAAAGAAGAGGTTGGATAACCCTTTGTCTGAATCGGTGTAGGGTTTCCTGCCTAAGCAGGGGGTTGGACTAGAAGGCCTCCCAGGTCCCTTCCAACTCTGTTATTCTATATTCTATTCTAACAACAGTAGCAAGAAAAATTGTAAAAAAAAAAAATCCCTTCGCAACATAAATCCTGAGCTCAGTTGCAGTTGTAAGTCAAGGACCACCTGTATAAAAAGGCGAGCAGAAGGTTCATGAATGAGCCAAGAAAAGCCCTCATTCGTCTATTCCAGGGGTAAGGAACGTTGGCTCTTTTATCACTTATGGACTTCAACTCCCAGAATTCCTGAGGGAGCCATAAAAGGTTCCCCATCCCTGGCCTACTGGTTTTTTCAGTTGTGAGGGAAATCAATTTTTGACTTGAATGGGACTGTTTAATATACAAATGTAGGACATACAAAGAATATATATAAAAATATGTCCTACATTTGTATATTAAACAGTCCCATTCAAGTCAAAAATTGATTTCCCTCACAACTGAAAAAACCAGTAGGCCAGGGATGGAGAACCTTTTATGGCTCACTCAGGAATTCTGGGAGTTGAAGTCCGTAAGTGATAAAAGAGCCAACGTTCCTTACCCCTGGTCTATTCCCTGGTGGAACTCACACCTACAGGTAAACTCACACCTTGAGTTATGACCATAAGGAAGCCTGCCTGTTATCAGGATTCCAGCAATTGCTCTAACGAAATCATGATCCTCAAGCCAAACTTCAAAAAACTTCAAAGGATTCATTAGAGGCAACAGACTGGCGCTGTCCTGTATGAAGCCAACTCTGGCATATCTCACTGACAGTCCAATGTGACCCTGTTTCCCCCTCTCTCCCCTGGGTGTGTCATAAACCATGTTCTCCAACTGAGCACGCTCATGGGCTGGGTGTCATCATGCATATTCTCCAATTAAATATATTCAAGGGCAACCGCTCTGGTAGTTTAGTTACAATCTTTTAAAGTTAAAGAGTTGGAATGTACTTCCGCTTTCAAACTGTTGAACTGCTCCTCCAGATTTCCTTCCTCCCCCACCCCCCTTTTTTATGGCGACTACTAAAACAGGCATAGGAATGTTTTATGAGTTGACACTCATCACTAGTCATAACTCATGACAATTGTAAAGCAGGTCACCTACGTCAATAGCATGATTTTATAACCTCTTTTTTGGAGCAGTTGTTAAAAGAACCCCCTGGTTATAAGCAGACCAATAATTTGCAGTGGGCCGGTTTCGCTGAAAATCAGACGTAAATGTTGGTTTTCAGTCAAATCATCTGCTTGGGTGGAGGGTTGGACTAGACCTACAAGATCCCTTCCAACTCTGTTAATCTAATCTAATCTAATCTAATCTAATCTAATCTAATCTAATCTAATCTAATCTAATCTAATCTAATCTAATCTAATCTAATCTAATCTAATCTAATCTAATCTAATCTAATCTAATCTAATCATAAAATATGAACACGTGTCTACAGGACGCTGCCGAAGTCCATAAACAAGATTCGGTTGCTGAGCACTCAACATTCAGTCATCTGATCTAAGGAGGGATCGAGTGTCAGAACTCCAGATCCAGGTTATAAGCATCCCCGGGGATGTCCATCATAACTTAGCAACTGGTCATAAATCGAGGATTATTTGTACAAACCTCACATAGTCCCTAAACTTTGATTTACAGGAAGTATTTTGACACCGCAGTGAGGCAGAGGGCTCTCTGGACAGATAATAGTAATAATAATAATAATAATAATAATAATAATAATAATAATAATAATAATAATAATAATAATAATATGACTAATGGCTATAAAATGCAGAAGACATTTGCTAAAGCCTCAGCACAGAGTGCTTAACATCCCAGCCAGAATCACTCTCAAAGCGATGGATAATTTTGAATGGGCTTGGAGAAGATCAGTGCAGCCCAAATGGCAGAATTATGGCCTCTCCCAGGACACGTTATTGATAATGGGTTACCGAACAATGATGGATAGTTTAAAATGGGGGCAGGCTGGGCTAGAGAAAAGTCATGAGATTTTTCATCTCTTTTCCAAAAGGTGTTTTTTTTTTTTCCAAGTCACCAATCTTATTTGAAAGCAGCTGATTTATCTATTTAACCACTTCTAAATTTAGGAGAGTATTAAGTTGAGCTTGTTTTAATGCGCCCATCGACAGCTGTTCTCGATGCAAGGAAAATCCCCTCTTTTTCAAGATTTTACCCTGGCGGTAAAAGAGGTGGTAGAAAAACCGCAAACACCTGTTATTTGATTGTTCACATTATCAAGGGGGCACAATTACCCCTTTATTTACTTCCTTTCCAGGTCAAACAGATTTACTTATTATCCAGTAGCTGTGTGCTGGCCAGAATTAATCTGCCTCTTTGAATGTAGCCAAAAGTTGTTATATTGTCTGTAAAAATTTACAGTTCAACTGCTTCTTTAGCCCCGGCTGTTTATTTGAGTACTTTATTGTTACCCTTTTGGTTTTAAAATGCTTTCTTTTGGCTTTGGCTGGTGTGTTTCAACCCCATATGCTTTCTAAATGGATCATGGGTAATCCCCGACTTGCGACCATAACGGGGAGCGGAATTTCCACCACTGAGCAAAACAGTTAAGTTCAGTCCATGCCGGATTTTACGATCTTTTTTTGTCACCATTGTTAAGGGAATCGCACAGTCATTAAACAAATCCAATTTCCCCCATTGGCTTTACTGCTGGGGATGTTGTAAATGAGTCAAGCCATAAGTCCGGGATGTTGCAACTGTCATAAATACAGGCCAAGTTGCCTGGATTTGGATCTGTGACCACAGGGATGTTGCAGAGTTGTAAGTGCGAGGACCAGTTGTAAGGTGTCGATGAAGACTCTCACTCACCCAACAAAGGGGGCTAAAAGGTTGAACCATGGCAATTGGACCAACCTTTGTTAGCTTGAGGCTTTTTTCCTGCTCATCCAGAAAGTCAGAATAGAGCTGGAAGGGACCTCGGAGGTCTTCTAGATCAAACCCTCTCCTCAAGCAGGAGACCCTGTACCATTTCAATCGACTGTAATCAGTAATCATAGAGTTGGAAGGGACCTTGGAGGTATTCTATTCTATCTATCTATTCTATTCTATTCTATTCTATTCTATTCTATTCTATTCTGTTTTCTATTCTGTTCTATGCTATGCTGTGCTATGCTATTCCATCTTCTCTTCTCTCTCTCTCTCTCTTCTCTTCTCTCTCTTCTCTTCTTCTTCTCTTCCTTCTCTCCTCTCCACTCATATTCTCTTCTCTTCTCTCTTCTCTTCTCTTCTCTCTCTTCTCTCTCTTCTCTTCTCTCCTCTCCTCTCCTCTCCTCTCCTCTCCACTCATATTCTCTTCTCTTCTCTTCTCTTCTCTTCTCTTCTCTTCCCTTCTCTCCTCTCCACTCATATTCTCTTCTCTTCTCTTCTCTTCTCTTCTCTTCTCTTCTCTTCTCTTCTCTTCTCTTCTCTTCTCTTCTCTTCTCTTCTCTCCTCTCCTCTCCTCTCCTCTCCTCTCCACTCTATATTCTCTTCTCTTCTCTTCTCTTCTCTTCTCTTCTCTTCTCTTCTCTCTCTCTCCTCTCCTCTCCTCTCCTCTCCTCTCCTCTCCTCTCCTCTCCACTCATATTCTCTTCTCTTCTCTTCTCTTCTCTTCTCATTCTCTTCTCTTCTCTTCTCTTCCTCTTCTCTTCTCTTCTTCTCTTCTCTTCTCTCCTCTCCTCTCCTCTCCTCTCCTCTCCACTCATATTCTCTTCTCTTCTCTTCTCTTCTCTTCTCTTCTCTTCCCTTCTCTCCTCTCCACTCATATTCTCTTCTCTTCTCTTCTCTTCTCTTCTCTTCTCTTCTCTTCTCTTCTCTTCTCTTCTCTCTCTCTCTTCTCTCCTCTCCTCTCCTCTCCTCTCCACTCATATTCTCTTCTCTTCTCTCTCTTCTCTTCTCTCTCTTCTCTTCTCTCCTCTCCTCTCCTCTCCTCTCCTCTCCTCTCCTCTCCTCTCCCTCTCCACTCATATTCTCTTCTCTTCTCTTCTCTTCTCTTCTCTTCTCTTCTCTTCTCTTCTCTTCTCTTCTCTTCTCTTCTCTTCTCTTCTCCTCTCTTCCCTTCTCTTCCCTTCCCTTCCTTCCTTCCCTTCTCTCC
>CM066333.1:101666065-101707968 GCA_033807585.1 Hydrophis major | reverse complement strand
CCTTCCTTCCCTTTCATCCCTCTTTCCTTTCCTTTCCTTCCTCTTCCCCTTTCCTTCCCCTTTTCTTTTCCCTTTGCTTTCCTTTCCTTTCCCTCTATCTTCCTTTCCTTTCCTTCCTCTTCCCCTTTTCTTTTCTTTTCCTTTCCTTTCCTTTCCTCTATCTTCCTTTCCTTTCCTTCCTCTTCCCCTTTTCTTTTCCTTTCCTTTCCTTCCTCTTCCCCTTTTCTTTTCCTTTCCTTTCCTTTCCTCTATCTTCCTTTCCTTTCCTTCCTCTTCCCCTTTTCTTTTCTTTTCCTTTCCTTTCCTTTCCTTTCCTCTATCTTCCTTTCCTTTCCTTCCTCTTCCCCTTTTCTTTTCTTTTCTTTTCCTTTCCTTTCCTTCCTCTTCCCCTTTTCTTTTCCTTTCCTTTCCTTTTCCTTTCTTTCCTTTCCTTTCCTTTCCTCTATCTTCCTTTCCTTTCCTTCCTCTTCCCCTTTTCTTTTCTTTTCCTTTCCTTTCCTCTATCTTCCTTTCCTTTCCTTCCTCTTCCCCTTTTCTTTTCCTTTCCTTTCCTTCCTCTTCCCCTTTTCTTTTCCTTTCCTTTCCTTTCCTTTTCCTTTCTTTCCTCTTCCCCTTTTCTTTTCCTTTTCTTTTCCTTTCCTTTCCTTTCCTTCCTCTTCCTCTTCCCCTTTTCTTTTCTTTCTTTTCCTTTCCTTTCCTTTCCTCTATCTTCCTTTCCTTCCTTCCTCTTCCCCTTTTCTTTTCTTTTCTTTTCCTTTCCTTTCCTTTCCTCTATCTTCCTTTCCTTTCCTTCCTCTTCCCCTTTTCTTTTCTTTTCTTTTCCTTTCCTTTCCTTCCTCTTCCCCTTTTCTTTTCCTTTCCTTTCCTTTTCCTTTCTTTCCTCTTCCCCTTTTCTTTTCCTTTTCTTTTCCTTTCCTTTCCTTTCCTTCCTCTTCCCCTTTTCTTTTCTTTCTTTTCCTTTCCTTTCCTTCCTCTTCCCCTTTTCTTTTCCTTTCCTTTCCTTTTCCTTTCTTTCCTCTTCCCCTTTTCTTTACCTTTTCTTTTCCTTTCCTTTCCTTTCCTTCTCTTCCCCTTTTCTTTTCCTTTCCTTTCTCTATCTTCCTTTCCTTTCCTTCCTCTTCCCCTTTTCTTTTCCTTTCCTTTCCTTCCTCTTCCCCTTTTCTTTTCCTTTCCTTTCCTTTCCTTTTCCTTTCTTTCCTCTTCCCCTTTTCTTTTCTTTTCTTTTCCTTTCCTTTCCTTTCCTTCCTCTTCCCCTTTTCTTTCCTTTCCTTTCCTTTCCTCTATCTTCCTTCCTTTCCTTCTCTTCTTTTCTTTTCTTTCCTTTCCTTTCTTCCTCTTCCCCTTTTCTTTTCCTTTCCTTTCCTTTCCTCTATCTTCCTTTCCTTTCCTTCCTCTTCCCCTTTTCTTTTCCTTTCCTTTCCTTCCCTTTCTTTCCTTTCCTTTCCTTTCCTCTATCTTCCTTTCCTTTCCTTCCTCTTCCCCTTTTCCTTTCCTTTCCTTTCCTTCCTCTTCCCCTTTTCCTTTCCTTTCCTTTCCTTTCCTTCCTCTTCCCCTTTTCCTTTCCTTTCCTTTTCCTTTCCTTTCCTTTCCTTCTTCCTTTCCTTTCCTTTCCTTTCCTTTCCTTTCCTTTCCTTTCCTTCCTCTTCCCCTTTTCTTTTCCTTTCCTTTTCCTTTCTTTCCTCTGCCCCTTTTCCTTTCCTTTCCTTTCCTTTCCTTTCCTCTTTCCCTTTCCTTTCCCTTTTCTTTTCCCTTTGCTTTCCTTCCTGTGCATCCAATCACCCTTGGCCAACAAAGAATATTCTCGTTTCTCTTTTCATTTGCACCACACTCTTAAGAGACAGAGCTGTTCTATGGGGGGGGGGGGGTTTCTTCAGGATACCTGCTTGACCTCAAGATTTATTATGGGTGGATCAGGAGAATGGTTATGGCTATGTGGGGTTCTAATGAACATTTGAAGTCCCCCCCCCCCCAAGCCATGATGGGAATATGAGCCTCTGACTGTTGGGAAGCTGGCAACAGCCCTAAATGCGAGGACCGGTCATTTTATTTTTCAGCACTGTTGTAATTTCCAGTGACCATTAAACAAATGGTTTTGTAAGTCGTGGCATGCAGCCATTTCATCATTCCCTCTTTAATGCATGTTTGTGGTTAAATGAGAAAGGTAAAAAAGACAATAAAGACACCGATGGAGAAATGACATCTCCCCTCCTCACTGCTCTGTTTTGGCAGCGGAACAACCACCCCATCGAAGGAAACCTTAACAATACCATAGATTCATCTCAATTTTCCTGAAGGATGCTAATCCTGCCTCTGCGTGCAATGTCCTTGGGGACTTGCTTTCGAGTCCACCATTCAAAGACTTGGGTTGCATAAAATTTATAGCACAGTGGCTCTCTTTCCCTCTTTCTCTGTCTCCCTCCCTCTTCCTCTCTCACTCTCTCTCTTTCTGTCCCTTTCTC
The DNA here is from genome assembly GCA_033807585.1 of Hydrophis major. NCBI lineage: Eukaryota > Metazoa > Chordata > Lepidosauria > Squamata > Elapidae > Hydrophis > Hydrophis major. The sequence continues at coordinate 101,705,509 of CM066333.1, read as the reverse complement.
TCCCTCCCTTCCTCTTTCTCTCCCTCTCTCTCCCCTCCCTGTCCCTTTCTCTCCCTCCCTCTCCCTCTCTCTCTCTCCCCCTCTTTCTCTCTCCCTCTTTCTCTGTCTCCCTCCCTCTTCCTCTCTCACTCTCTCTCTTTCTGTCCCTTTCTCTCCCTCCCTTCCTCTTTCTCTCCCTCTCTCTCCCTCCCTATCCCTTTCTCTCCCTCCCTCTTTCCCTCCCTCTCCCTCCTCTCTCTCCCCCCTCTCTCTACCTCCTCGCTCTCTCTCCCCCTCTTTCTCTCTCCCTCTTTCTCTGTCTCCCTCACTCTTCCTCTCTCACTTTCTCTTTTTCTCTCCCTCTCTCTCCCTCCCTTCCTCCCTCCTGTCCCTTTCTCTCCTCCCTCTTTCTCTCTCACTCTCTCTCTCTTTGTCTCTCTCTCCCTCTCTCTCTCCCTCCTCTTTCTCTCTCTCCCTGTTTCTCTCTCCTCCCCCCAAAAGTAAGTGCTGTAGTACGGGCAGCCCTCGACTTAATAACTGCAACTGAGCCCAAAATGTCTGTTGCTAAGCCAGACAGTTGTTAAGTGAGTTTTTGCCCCATTTCACCACCTTTCTGCCCACCATTGTTAAGTGAATCACTGCAGTTTTAAGCTAGTCAAACATGGTCCTTACATGAATCTGGCTTCCTCCATTGACTTTGTCAGTCAGAAGGTCGCAAAAGGGGATTGCACAACCCTGGAACTCTGCAACCGTCATAAACACGAGTCAGTTGCTAAGGGGCTGAACTCTGATCATGTGACCATGGAGATGCTACAAGGGTCATAAGTGTAAAAACGATCGTAAGCCCCCTTTTTTCCCAGTGCTGTTGCAACTTTGAATGGTCACTGAACGAACTGCTGTGAATCAAGGGCCACCTGTTTACTTGGGCTTCTCAGTTCTATGTGCCAGATTGCCTTAATTTTTTGGCTAGAAGATGCTTATTTAATGATCCATTGCATTTCAAAGAGTTTTAAGTGCTGTCATCCAGGGGTTAACAGATAACAGATTAACAGAGTTGGAAGAGACCTTTTAGGTCATCTAGTCCAGCCCCCCACCCCACCCAAGCAGGAGACCCTACACCATTTCTGACAGATGGTGTCATGACCTTGTCGGAACGTGACTTGGAGGGGGAAGCCGAACAGCTGACAGGGAGTGGGAGTGTGGCTCCGTTGGCTGTGGAAGAAACTGGGGAAGGGCAAAGTCTGACTGGGCAGAGCAGGGAAGAGGTAGAACAAGGGAGAGGGGGTTCAGAGGAAGACCTAGGCCCACCCCCACTTCATCCTACGGCATACAGGAAGGAACAGAGAATGGAGCAATGTGAGTTGCATGGCTTACGGGGGAGGAAAGGGCCCTGATTCCCTTCATTACCTGCAGGTGGGAACAGTGTTTAAAAAGGGAGTTTGCGCACAGCAACTTGTTGGAAGCAAATCGTGAGTTATCTTTTATTGTCGAGGCTTATCTGGGTTCCTGGCTGCTTCACAACTGTGTATGTTTTGTTGGCCTTTGAAGTCCACTTAAAAACTGTTCCTGGGAGAGGTTTCTCTCCAGCCGAAGGTAACCTGGACATTGGGGGCAAAGTTGGAGGTATTCAAGGGACTTTTCTTACTTAGGTTACTGTGTTGCCTTTGTGCCATGCCCCAGGTCATCACAGATGGTAACCTAGTCTCTTCTTGAAAGCTTCCAGGGACGACGCTCCCACAACTTCTTGAACATTCAACCTTGTCCATACAATCGGCAGGACCGCAGCCTCCATATAAGCCCAGGACATGTACGTTTTGTTTCTAGCACACCTTTGTGTAAAGCAACTGCAAAACCTTGTCACTCTAGGCCAGTGCATGCTGGCTGGGGAATTCTGGAAGTCCGCACATTTTTTAAATGTCGCCTTGTTTTGGAATCTGCTGCTTTAGACCAGGAGATGGAAAAACCGTCCGACCTCAAAAGTGCTTAATTCAGTGCGCTGTGCCCGGGAGTTAATGCACCTCATAATTTATAGATGGAGTAAGAGACGGGAAGAAATCCTGCTTTTGAAGACGCCGAGGGCGAAATCTCTCGTCCTGAGCAGTCTTTAGGATTAATTGCAAGTTCCCCGGGGAGCATTTTCAATGTGCTTCTCCATCCACATGGATTTCGGCTTCTCTCGCTTCCTCGTGTTTATGTTGCTAAATTTCTCTCCCTTTCTCAATTAGCTGAGCTGAGTCTGTCCCCTTCCAACATTTAACTTTCTTTAAAAATACGCTCAGATGGATATGAACATCGGCTGTCTACACCTCAATTTTGGAACCCCCAAGATACCATTACAGGCAGTCCTCGACTTACGACCAAATTGCTCAGAGACATTGTTGCTAAACGGATTTTGCCTTGTTTTACAAAATTTCTTGTCACGGTTGTCCTGTGAACCACTACACTTGTTAAGTTTGCAACACGCTTGTAAAGGTTATAAGTGGACGACTTCCCCAGGTTATAAGTGGACGACTGCTTGTATTCATATATAGTTGGCCCCCGACTTACAACAGCTTGTTTAGTGACCGTTTGAAGTTGCAACAGCACTTAAATAAGTGACTTAGGATCATTTTTTACGCGTATGACCCTAGCACAGTCACATGATCGATATTCAGGTACTTTATCGAGTGAATCCTGGCAAAGGCCGTGAGAGGTGCGAATCCTATTTGGGGTTGTCCATTTGCTGGCATGGTAGTTCAAAACCGGGCCCCTTTTGTATGGGGTCAAGCATGGGTATAGCAGGGGATGCTGCATGAATGCAGTACCCGGTTGGGATGCTGGCACCCCAAAACAAGGAGCTTTCAACTTAGGGGCTGCCCCAAAGAAGAGGGAGTCAAGCTATTCTCCAAAGCCCCTGAAGGCAGGACAAGAAGCCTTGGAGGGAAACTCATCAAGGAGAGAAGCGACCTGGAATTAAGGAGAATTTCCTGACAGGGAGAACAGTTCACCAGTGGAACAGCTTGCCTCCAGAAGTAAATCTTCCAACACTGGAAGATTTTAAGAAGAGATTGGATAACCATTTGTCTGAAATAGGGCAGGAAACCCGACACCATTTCAGGCAAATGGCTATCCAATCTCTTCTTAAAAACTTCGAGTGTTGGAACATTTCCTGCCTATGCAGGGGGTTGGACTAGACGACCTCCAAGGTCCCTTCCAAATTCTATTCTATTCTATTCTATTCTATTCTATTCTATTCTATTCTATTCTATTCTATTCCTTCCAATATTTATTTTATTCTATTCTATTCTATTCTATTCTATTCTATTCTATTCTATTCTATTCTATTCCTTCCAATATCTATTCTATTCTATTCTATTCTATTCTATTCTATTCTATTCTATTCTATTCCATTCCATTCCATTCCTTATTCTATTCTATTCTATTCCTTATTCCCTATTTATTCTATTCTTCAGTGCCTGTCGCTGATGGTAGCAAACAGACCGGCTTTTAAATTACAGGGACGAAGGGTGGGAAAGTCACAGCCGGCCAACTTCCTGGGAGAATAAAAAGCCTCTTATCCAGGATATTGATGTGAAAATGAGTTATGGACGTAAACAGCTGGGGTCTTTTGGCCTCGTGCCGGGAGAGGAGATCAGGTTTCTTTGCCTAGGTGAGAAGGCTAGCCGGAGAGGGAGAGAGAGTGGGGAGGGGAACAGAGCACTGAACAGACCTCTTCCGGGTTTGGGGGTGTGGGGGAGGCAATGAGGAGCAGTGGTTAGAAGGTGATGATGATGAATGTTATGCCTTCAGCCAAGTCCAACTCTTGGCGATTCTCTGGGCCGGGTCTCTCCATCTCTTCCTGCCTTGAGCTGCTTCTTTGAGTTGTTCTACCACCCTCTGATCGGTGTCATCTTTGATGGCGTCTTTTTGCCAGCCTGGTTTCCTTTTACCACTAACTCTTCCCAACATACAGGGAGTCTTTGACTTATGACCACAATGGAGGCCGATATTTGATATTTCTGCTGCTAAGCGAGACTGTTGTTGAAGTGAATTTTGCCCCACGATATTTGTGGCGGCTTAGTGGTTAGAATTGCAGTATTGCAGGCGAACTCTGCCCACTGCCAGGAGTTCGATCCTGACCGGCTCAAGGTTGACTCAGCCTTGCATCCTTCTGAGGTCAAACGAGGAGCTAGATTGTTGGGGAGGCAAGAGGCTGACCCTGTAAACCACTTAGAGTGGACTGTAAAGCACTGTGAAGCGGTATATAAGTCTAAGTGCCATTGCTATTTTGCCACCATTGTTAAGTGAATCACTGCAGTTGTTAAGTGAGTCCCACGGTTGTAAAGTGGCATCCCAATTCTTGTTTCTTGTCGCCAAAGGAGATCACAAGATTCCAGGACCCTACAACCGTCATAAACACAAGTCAATTGCCAAGCATCTGAATTTCTGGGACCAGGAAGACATACGTCCATTTCTTTAGTGCCTTTTGTAACTTTGAATGGTCACTAAAAGAACTGTTGTAAGTCGAAGACTACCTGTAATGGCTTTCTCCAGTGAATTCCCCACCCTCCAGGACATGGCTAATATAAGTGAGATGTACTTTTATAATTTCATCATCATTACCACCACCATTAGAGTTGGAAGGGACCTTGGAAGTCATCTAGTCCAACCCCCTCCTTGAGCAGGAGAGTCTATACCACTTCAGACATCCCGTGACATGCCTGGTGTTATGCATGCCTGGTGTTATACTTGCTTGTCACTCCTCTTTGCTACTCCAAGGAATACGTAGGAACCTAGTTAGAAGTTAGGAATTGTGGGTTGCCGATCCAAACAGGGGTTCTAAAGAGAATCGGTAGCTTGATCGCAGCTTTCCTTCAAGATTGGGTTGAGTGGCAAACTCATCCACAGTCACCCTCCTTCCCTCCCTCCCATCTTCTCAACAACCCTGCAAGGTCGGTTATTAGGTCTAGCATGAGCCAAGATCTGGCCTCCCCCGCCCCTTCCCACCCCTCAATGAAGTGAGGATCTAAACCCAGGTCTTTTTCGTCACCAGCCAGCCAGTTGTTCAGCCCACAGTCCCACGTTTAACTCTGGCAAAGATTTCCGTTTAAGCTGACATCATTTTTTTTTTTTTTTTCTCTGATCAGAAGAGAAAGAAATAACTGAGCAGGGATCAAATGAACACCCGGATCAATAGCAATTTTGAGGACAAATAAAAGTGAGATGAAGAATCTGCCATTTCTTCTGCTCAGCTGGGGCTGCCGCGTTAGCCCATCTGAGAAGGGAGCAGGGTTTAGAAGGACAGTAAACCCGGGTTCCCCAGCTTCTGTGGGGAACCAGGCCACACAAGCAGCAGACGAGCAAGTGAAACCTTGTCTGGCCTATGCGGGATCTAGTTTGCACGTGGAACCTTCCCCCAGCCAACCACCCTGGTCCATGGGAAAATTGCCTTCCACAAAACCGATCCCTGGTGCCAGAAAGGCTGGGGGCCGTTGCAGTAAACCATGGCTTACACAGCATTGTGCCAACCCCTTCAGTGAAGGCTGCTCGATAAACATGGCATAGTGTGACATCCAGACCTCAATCCCAGCCTCCTGGCGCATGTTGCCATACAGGAGAGACATTGTAGTTAATGTATGGTTTAAAACGGGGTTTAAACTGGGCAACTTAACCAAAATTAGACCGAAATGGGTTTTCTCTGAGCAACACTGCAAGGGGTTGTCACCATTGCCGATCCCAAGGGGGACATTTCAACTGATGCTTTCCAGGGAGGCTTTCCAGATGCGGATGCCAGATGTGACATGAAGGGGCAGTCGTGGCGATGGGTTTTGGGTCTTTTTAAAAATTCATTTCTTGCCCTGTTTTCTAGACTCCTGGGGTTAAGGAAGGAGGAAAGATTTAAAAGGTAAGGGCTCCCTCCAGCCCAGATCGGCTTCTGGCCTTCCTAAGAATTAACGATTGTGCTCACCTCTCTAACCTTTAAATCTTTAAATAAATCTTGGAAGTGGCACCTTTAACCAAAATACAGCATCTCTGGTGGATTCTTACCCCCCCCCCCACTTGCTCCCCTTCACACCCCGAAACAGCAAAAATTTCCCTTGCTTTGGTTCATCCTCGGCAAGGAGAAGTGGGTGGCGAACCCCACTTGGCAATCCCCAAAATTCCATTTTGCTAGTCCTTTGTTTTTCCTTGACGACGTTTCTCTTCCCGTCCCAGAAGCTTGTGCCATCCACGTTAGGCCCGGTCTGCTTTCGGGATGGCCAGGAGCCCAGGACACGATCTGAGTCTCCTCTCCCCACACCACCCCCATGGGTGCTTTGGTGGTGGTGACGGGGTGTCAGGAAACAGGGAGCATCCCCTGGTGTGCAGGGAGGTAGGGCGAGGCGAGAACTGCAAGCGTGAAGGAAGGGCACGGCGATGCAGCAGCCTGACGGAGTCAGGGCTGGCCACATCAATTTGGGCTGACAGCTAGCAATTACCCTGCTGGATCGGCAGATTACTGCAAATTCATTTATTACAGAGCTGAAGAGCAACGGGACTTATTTACTGGCAAATCCATACTCATTACAAGGCTCACCCTCGCCTGGCCACAAAACAGCTCAAGTGAAACAAACAATTATCCCCAGCCTTGGGGGGACCACATCATTTCCCCCGGGGCCAAGAGGGATGGGCCGCACGGGGGAGGGCTGAGTTGGAGGGCTGAGGGGGTGGGGGTAGAAGGAAAGCACACGCCAAGCTTCGGCTGGCTCCGTGCTCTGAGCTGGGGCAGAATTCTCTAGCCCAGGGGCCTCCAACCTTGGCAACTTTAAACCTAGTGGACTCCAACTCCCAGAATTCCCCAGCCCTGGGGAATTCTGGGAGTTGGAGTCCACCAGGTTTAAGGCTGGGGAGTTCTGGGCGTCCACCAGGTTTAAAGTTGCCAAGGTTGGTGACCCCTAGGTCAGCCTAACACCCTCCTTCCTCCCCAGTGGTACAAGAGGAGGGAGGCTCCTTGCACAGCTGCAGAAGGCTGGGTAGGCATTAAAGCAAGGAGAATGCACCTAGTGGAAGCATTAGAAAGGAAAATGGCAGCCCTCCAGGTGTTGGGGTACCAATGTTTCCCATAGCCCTCTCCTCCCCCCCCCCCGGAGAATGAACTTTGTAGAACTGAGAGCCGATGAATTCTGGAATAATTTTCAAATTTTAAGCCGAAGCCGCCTGCAACATTGGAAAGGTAACAAGGGTGCCAGCAAGGCCCCAAGGGCACCCCTGCACCTCTCCCTCTCTCCTTGCGACACCGTCTTACCTGCCAAGGTTGTTGTGCAGAGGATAAAAGAGGGGAATCTCCCACATCACTTGGGAACAAATCATGTACTTAAGTTAAATAAACTTAAATGTACGGGCACCAGGTTCGAGATAGCTTAACCTGGGCACCTCGTTGCACTTATGCACACCGGTAAGCCTCCCCTTGTGCCTAGAATGGCCTAATTGCCTGACAATCAACATTCTCACACACCCACACATACACACTCCTCAAGGGGAGGCTGTCAGTTTAATTGAAATGTTGCTGCCAATTGCTTCTGCCTGCCCGCCTGGGAGCAGCCCTGGCAAGGGATCCCACCGGGCTCATCTTCGAAATATCCCTCCGCTTGACGGAACACTAATTAAACAAAGTAAGGTGCATTATTGCTTTATTTATATGTGTGTGTGTGTGTGTGTGTGTGTGTGCGCCCCCGCACTTTGTGCTTCTCGGAGTGATGTGAGCTTGCAGCTGCTTCCTTTTAACTGCCAGTGGGGGTGTGACTTGACTGGGTGGGGGCTTGGCTGTGTTTTGATTGGGTAGGGGTGTGTTCTCATTGGTAGGGGGTTTGGCGCAATCAGAACACAGCCAAGCCCCCACCCAATCAAGTCACACTCTCACTAGCAGTTAAAAGGAAGCAGCTGCAAGCTCACATCACTCCGAGAAGCACAAAGCTGAAGACACAAGCCTGAAGATGACGAATGAGATTTCATCGAAACGTCGCCAAGATACTTCCAATTTTACGCGGGAGAAAACCCAAATAACCAAAAATCCACACACAAATACCCACAAAAACCTCAGAAAACAAATTATATATATATTTAATTGGTCTGTTAGTTGGCCTCTTGGGGAAGCACTGTGCCTCTGCTTGGCACCTTCGGCCCAGGAAGCAGAGGTGGTAATTCAGCCGGTTCTGACCGGTTTTGGAGAACCGGTAGCGGAAATTTTGAGTAGTTGGGAGAACCGGCCAATCCCACTTCTGACTGGCCTCACCAACCCCATCTCTCCTCTGCCTCCCATTGAGTCCCAGCTGATCGGCTGGGTCTTCTTTGGTCGCCCTGCACAGGAGAACGGAGCTGGAAAGCAGGTCAGTGGGGTGGGAAGGGAAGAGAGATTTTGCAGTATATCCTTCTCCTGCCACGCCCATCAAGCCAAGCCAAGCCAAGCCAAGCCACGCCTGCCAAGCCACACCCACAGAACCAATAGTAAAACAATGTGAATCCCACCACTGCCAGGAAGGGATGGGGTCTCTCTGTTCCATGAGGCCGATGGGTGGGCTCTCTGGAAGATCATCTTACAGAATAGAACGCAGAATAACAGGCTTGGAAAGGGACCTTTGGAGGTCATCTAGTCCAACCCCCCCCCCCTTGCTCAGGCAGGAGATCTATTATACCACTTCAGACAAAGGTTTGTCCGAGCCTCCAATGATGGAGGCGACCCATGAATACTAGTTCTTCTCACCGTCAGGAAATTTCTCCTTAGTTCTCGGTTGCTTCTTTCTTTGGTACGTTTCCACCCGTTGCTTCTTGACCCACCCTCGGGTGTTTCAATCACAAATAAATACATTTCCACGTCCAGGATTTTCCTACAGGTCGCCCTCGAGTTTCGAGAGCTCGTTCTGTGACCGTTTGAAGTTAGAAGAGCACTGACAAAAAGTGAACTTATCATGACTGCTTTTTCACATTTAACGACTGTCACAGCATTCCCCATGGTCACATGATCAAAACCCAAACACTTGGCAACAGCTCATATTGGTGACAGTCTCAAGCGTCCCGGAGTTGTGTGATCCCCTTTGGCAACCTCCAACAGGGACGCCAGATCCACTTCCCGACCGTATTCCTAACTTAACCACCGATTCCCTTAACACAGGGGTCTCCAACCTTGGCTCCTGGAAGCCTGGCGGACTTCAACTCCCAGAGTTCCACAGCCAGCAAAGCTGGCTGTGGAATTCTGGGAGTTGAAGTCCGCCAGGCTTCCAGGAGCCAAGGTTGGAGACCCCTGCCTTAACAGCTGCAGCAAGAAAGGCCGTCAAATGGGGCAGGCCTCGCTTAACAGCCTCGCTTAGCAATGGAGGCTTTGGACTGCATTGTGGCCGCAAGTTGGGGACTACCTGTACACTTCCATTTGAAGATTTCTAAGAGTTTCTACTTGCTTGTGGCCCCTCTCTCCTCCATTATCTTCAATATTTAGTTATTTAAGAGAGGTGGGTGGGAAGGTTGGCAGCCTTCCCCAAGGAGAGGGGGAGGTGGGCGGAATCCTGGATTATTGCCTCTTGCTGGCAGGGAGAGTTTATGCGCTGCAGTCCAGGGAGCTGAGCTCCTCAACCCAGCTTCCACTGCCAAACACACTCCTGGTCACTCCCCAGCAGTAATTAAACACCACAAGGTCGAGCGAAGCAGGCAAAGAGAAGTGCTCAAGGATAAGAGGATTACACGGTTAAATCCTTCCTTCCATCAGATAAAAGGAGACCGAGCACTTTCCTCTCCACATCTGGAGCACCTCCGGAGGGGGACCGGTCGTGAAAGGAGGAGTGGGTTGGGGAGGGGAGGGGACAGGAGGGTCTATCCTTTTGGAGGGTCCCATGAACATCCCTGGGCTTCCGTGCCGCCTTTAACCGCCTTGAGAGGGACCCGCGAGGAATGGACAACAACTTCAGTTCCCAAGTTAAAAGAAGGGAAAAATAAAACCGAGAGAAAGATCCGTGTTTTATGACCACCGCGTGCCCTTTTAAAAGACCCTCTGGGGTGCCCTCGAAATCCAAATTATTTGCCAGCCCTTGTTGCAAAGTAATAGAATCCCAAAGGTGCTTTTTTTTCCCCCCCCCCAAAGGCAACATGGTTTTCTTGTTGGTTTTCCTTTGAAAATATTTCGCTTCTCATCCATGAACCGAAGAAGCTTCTTAGATGAGAAGTGAAACGTTTTCGAGACAGGCCAGACCAGAACCTGGATGATTTGAGAACCTCCATAGACAAAATAATATAATATTTAACCTCCTCCTCCTCCAACCATCTGAGAAGCCATCGCAGCAGCAAATGTAGGCTGTAAATGTAGGCCTGGAAGTATGACCAAAACGTAGCATGCCCATTATGGTCGTACGTTGCAATGGTCATAAAGTGGCTCATCCTTTGACTGACTCGATTTGAGGGCCTCTTATTTGTGTGGCCATCATTTAGTGAATGTCGCAGTGATGAACAGCGATCACAAATCAATTGCAGGGCCAGTGCCTTTTCCTCAATCTCTTTGCTGCACCACTCCTTCCACTTGTACGTGCAATTCCTCTAATTTACACACTCTTTTCAGCACCCCTCCTGACTGGAGTGGCATTTACGGTGTACATAATTCACACAACCAGCCACCGATCAGGTTCTGCATGTGGAACAAACCACACGGGAAGGTTTCGGTTAGCAAGACAGACTGAAGAATCCGAGGAAGAAAAAAGTCTTTGCAGAAAAACGTGCATTATTTTTTTTTTTTAGTGAGAAAGACGGGCTTCTACCCCTTCTCTTTTCTAACTCAGCCTTGCGTCCCAGGAGAGGCGGCGTGTCACATGGTCGCACACCCAAAGGTGTGCAAGCACACAGAGGAGGCACACTTTTTCCCATTTTTGCAAATCTGTCTCCACCCCACACATCCTTGTAGCAGCCGGATCGGCAGCGACTGAATTTGCACTTCTTTGCACATACACATCAGCCTGCCACCCCCACCCCCCACCCCCAAGGAGGCTGGCTCGCACTCTTTGCGAGCTGTTAAATGTGTTTTCACACAAGAGGCTTTAAAAACGTGTCAGAGCCGCTGGCACGGGATTTGTTGATGCGGGAGAAGAACGGGGAAGAAAAAGAAGGAACTTCATTGTATGCGCAATCTCCGGGATGCGCATCACAGCGGAAAGCTGCAACGAGTCACCTGCAAAGGGACAATGAACCAGTTGGCGGCTGGCCTCCAGATCCCAGATTTGGGAAGTGTACAGGTAGTGCTTGACTTACAGTGATTCGTTTAGCGACTGCCCAAAGTTGTGACAGCACTGAAAAAAGTGACCTAGGACCATTTTCACACTTGTGACCATGGCGGCACCCCCAAGGTCACGTGATAAAAACTCAGGCGCTTGGCTATTGGCTCTCTTGGGATCACGTGATCAGCTTTTGCGATCCTCTGGCCAGCAAGGTCAATGGGGAAGCCACTTCACAGCTGATGTGGTTCCATTAACAACCATGGCAAGAAAAGTCGTTGCTTGGGGGAAGAATTTTGGATATGGGATCGATTTAGAGAAATGGCAAAAATTGTGGTCTCAAAATTATAAAATGACAATGTCAACAGCATATTAAGAAAATTTGTATAAGATGTTTTATAGGTGGCATTTCCCCCCGACAAGCATAGCAAGAATGTTCAAGAATAAATCCGAAAAATGTTGGAAATGTCATCAGACACCTGGCTCATCTTACCATATGTGGTGGACTTGTGCGGATGCTAAAAAATACTGGACTAAAAGCCACATGTGGTTGGAAAAAAAATGACAAAAAAGCATATAGACTTGAAACCAGAGATATTTTTATTGGGAATTTTACCTGAAATATATAATAAAGACTTGAAATACCTGATTATAAATGTATGAATAGCAGCTAGGATTGTATTTGCTAAAAACTGGAAATATAAGAAAATACCATCACAGGAGGAAATCATTAAGAAAATATTGGAATGTGCTGAAATGAGCAGATCTAAGTGCTATTGTCCTTCCTTCCTTCCTTCCTTCCTTCCTTCCTTCCTTCCTTCCTTCCTTCCTTCCTTCCTTCCTTCCTTCCTAGTGGTTAGTATGCAGTATTGCAGCCTGCTCACTGCCAGCAGTTCAATCCTGACCGGCTCAAGGTTGACTCAACCTTCTGTCCTTCTGAGTTGGGTAAAATGAGGAGCCAGATTGTTAGGGGAAAGAGGCTGACTCTGTAAAGAGGGGCTGTAAAAGTATATAAGTCTGAGTGCTATTGCTATTCGGGGCCCTGGAGATGGGGAGAGACCCCTGGCTGCTCCTTTAATTGCATTTTCAAGGTTGTCCCAGCGGATGTTCTTATCTGTGCAGATCCAAGGAGGCTGAAGTGAACGGGTGTCTGTGCAAATAGGCGTGAAGGAGATTGGAGTGCCAGAAAATCAACCAAGATTTATGGCTGGGGTTGTCGAGGTTGTTATTTACGCACCTTCTAACAGGTAGCTCTGACAGCCCTTGGTGCCTTTGATGATCGGATCCTTTCCAAGGATGCCAGGATGGCTAAAGGCACCACTTTGAGTCGTGCAACTTTGTGTCATTGACGTTTGAGATTCTGTCCGTTCCGGTTGTGTTAAAACAGTTTCCCATAATTCTGAAAGGGGAGGCAAAATAACCATTTTTTCCTCCTAATCAAAGCATCACGGATAAAAATTCTATCTATCTGGTCGCTGGGAGTCAAAAATGACTTGATGGTACGTAATTAGTTGGTGGGTCAATCAATCAAATGGGTCCCAGGGAACTGCTTGCAATTTTAGCTTTAATTTGAACATTGAGTCTTATTAAAATGTCCCTTGTATGAACAGTTACTGTCTCTGTACTCGGCTGTTAGCAGATTGCCTCTGGTGAATGGCCCGGACACACATGCTGACCCCTTAAAAGTACTGTGTCGTGCAAAATCAGTCATTCGACACACACATGGAAGTGCACCCAGGCCTGGCTGGACCACAATCCTTTCCCAAGTGGAGTTCTAAGTTTGTCCTGTGGAAGTCAACCCATCTTAAAACATTGACTGGGAAATTCTGGGAGTTTAATCCATGCATCTTGCTAGGGAATTCTGAGAGTTGGAGTCCACCCATCTTAAAGGATGCTGGCTGGGGAATTCTGGAAGTTGAATCCATACATCTTGCTGGGGAATTCTGGGAGTCGAAGTCCAGGCATCTTAAAGTTATCAAGAAACACTTCTGTACAAAATGTACTATGAATTAAAAGTTACAGCTGAAAGTTAACTGCAAAATAACTGAATTAGATATGGGGAGAATCATATCAACACGCATCGATATGATTCTCCCCATATCTGATTCAGTTATTAAGCAATTTCTACTTTGTTTGCCTGCTACACTCTCAGTCATAATTCAGCTGCCAGAAAAATCTCAGTAATCAAGTTAGCAAACAAGCCAGTTGGATTTAGAAGCTGGTAGCGCTCCCCTTTAATCTCTGTACACTGTTGTGGCTTAAAAAGCAGGAAGAAAAACAGCTATGCTTTGAATCACATGCAGGGATTTCTGTACCTAACCATTAGTTAGGTCATCTAGTCCAACCCCCATTTGTGAAACATTTAAGCATCTTATATACCATTTTATTTTTGAATCTCCTTATTTCTTGCACCCCCCAAAGTGCTTGCAAACCCACGAGTGTCATTTATTATTTTTTTACATGCACGGGGGCAAATCCTTGTACGTTGTTTGAACCTTGACTGCAGAGTAGTGGTCTTCTCTTTTATCCTTTAGTCACCGCTACCACATTTCCTCCCACCCCCACTCTCTCACACACATTGCCCAGACCTCTCAGCTGCCATATTTATGCAATTGCCGAAGGTGTGTGTGTGTGTGTTATTTTTCACATTGCATTCCCGAAGGCAGAAGGAAAGGCTGTTTCATAAGCAAAAGGGCTCCAGTGGGATTTTCCAAAAGCTTGTAAATGAGTTGACAGGCTAACAATTTGGGAAATTGGTTTCTTGGTCTGTTAGAGCCTCGCCTCTTCTGGGAAAACATGGTTGGAGAAGATTTATATCATAGGTTTCTGTGTGTCTGTCCATCCATGTGTCTTTTTATCCATCCATCTTCTACCTGTCTAGCTATTCATCTACCCATCCACTCATTCATCTACCTTCAGGTTACCAAATCTTTAGTTGCCCTTGTGCACATACAGACACACACAATTTTTATTACAGCTACTTTAAAAAGGAAGTTAAAAAACAAATACTAATATAAGGTAAAGAAAAAGACAAATCAGAAAGCTAAAATTGCCAGAAAGGGGGAAAAGGTAAAAGAAAAATGGAAAAGAAAGAAGAGAGAAAGAAAGAAAGAGAAAGAAGGAAGGAAGGAAGGAAGGAAGGAAGGAAGGAAGGAAGGAAGGAAGGAAGGAAGGAAAGAAAGAAAGAAAGAAAGAAAGAAAGAAAGAAAGAAAGAAAGAAAGAAAGAAAGAAAGAAAGGGAGGACAAAGGAGTGGCTTTTGATCTTCACACTTCTTACAATTTAACTTTATCTCTTATTCTGGTTTGCAGCACTGTTGTCTTCTTTTTATAACCTAGCTTGTCTAATTGTCAAAACCATAAATCATACGTTCATTTTTTTTCAACAGAACAGGGCAGAATAACAGAGTTGGAAGGGACCTTAAAGGTCATCTAATTCAACCTCCTGCTCAGGCAGGGAACCCTACACCTTTGCAGACAAATGGTTGTCCAATCTCTTCTTAAAAACCTTCAGTGATGGAATAGCCACAACTTCTGGAGGGAAGCCATTCCCCTGATCAATTGTTCTCACTGTCAGTAAATTTCTTCTTAGTTCTCTCCTTGATAAGTTTTTTTTTCCCTGTTTCAAGTCAACAATAAAGATAGACGTTATCTTTTCTCTGGTCAACGAAGTCAGTGAAGCCATTTTGGCAAGTTTCATCCTTTTTACCAAGCATTTCTCCCTTGTGGGTGTTATTTCCACCTTTCTGGATACAATAATCTCACTGAAGTTACAATCTATTTTACCAAAATCGGAGATGTAAAGATTCCGATGACCACAAGGTGAAGCCAACCCCCTGTTCTGGACTGAAGATGGATGACAGCAGCAGAAGAAGAGAGAACCGGTAGTGGAAATATGGAGTAGTTTGGAGAACTGGCCAATCCCACTTCTGACTGGCCTCGCCAACCCCATCTCTCCTCTGCCTCCCATTGAGTCCCAGCTGATCAGCTGGGTCTTCTTTGGTTGCCCTGCACAGGAGGACGGAGCTGGAAAGCAGGTTAATGGGGTGCGGAGGGAAGGGGGATTTTGCAGTATATCCTTCCCCTGCCACGCCCACCAAGCCACACTCACCAAGCTACGTCCACAGAACTGGTAGTAAAATAGTTTGAATCCTACCACTGGCCAACATACATCTGTGCTACAAAATTCCTGGGATCACCCATAAGGGCTCCATACAGAGGTCATAAAACAGCATTTGATGGGTTTTAGAGCTGTGGGAACCAAGGAAAAGTCAACTTTGTTTAAGCTCAGTTCTGGAGCCTTCAAACCTAACAATGAGTTCGCCCACCTCTTTTCTTGATTACTTCTGGAAATGGCTTGCTAACTGCTTTTTGGATATTAAGAACCCTCAGAATGACATTACACCGGGTGATTCTCCTTCAATCCTCAGTGAAGGAAATTTCGTGTAAATTTAAGAACTTGAAAAAAAGAATAATGAAGTAAACAGCAAACGGTTGGTTAAAACGTTGATTTTGGAATTACTAACGGACTAAGAGGCCTGCAAGATGGGAAATAAAGGTTTTGAAATTAATTACAAGAATCCTTCCTGTGGGTTGTTTTAAAACCTATTAAAAAATATATAAAGATTTTTGAATCCAAGTGTAAGAAATCTTCCCGTGGGAAAGCGTTATGGATTAGAGAAGAAGGGGGGGGGGAAAAAAACATGATAAGAGGAGACATTGAAGGCTGGACACTAAAGGCAAACCAGCAAGAGCTGGATAATTAAAGGAGAAAGGGCATTACAGAAGGGAGAAAAAGCATTTTAACTTTGGAAAAAGTCAAGGATATTAGGGAACAATGCTCCCAGGCATTTATCTTGAGATGGTCTGCTACCATAAAAATGGATTTAAAAGAGGAAATAGAAGGGGATACAAATGGGGATCAAGCTGTTTGGGATTTGGATTTTAATTGACAAGTCACAAGAAGGATAGAGAAAAAGACTGGATGTGAAAATGGAACTGGCTGGTGTCTCAATACCTAGAAGGGACACTTTTATAATAGAAGTGACTAATAATCCATCTGCCGCATTTGCTCGTTTCAAAAAATTGCAGGTAACAAACAAGCATTTTCTTTCTCTCCCATTGAGAAACGTTCACCCTGCCTGGCACCCCCGTTTCTAGCACCAAGCCAAGATACAGATAGTCTTCGACTTAGCAACTGCAATTGAGACCAACATTTCTGTTGCAAAGTGAAATATTTGTTAGGGGAGTTTTGCCCCATTTTACAACTTTCCTGGCCACAGCTGTTAAGCAAATCCTGCAGTTGCGAAATTAGTAACACGGTTGCTAAGTGGATCTGGCTTTTCCCATTGACTCGTCTTGCGAGAAGGATGCCAAAAATGGATCACATGAGCCCGGGAGACTGTAACCGTCATAAATATGAGTCAGTGGCTCAGTTTGATCATGTGACTCTGCATTGGTTTAAGAGGAAGGGAGAGTATACAACACGGTTGGAGAGAGGCCATCCCAACAGAGGGCAAAATCCCTCTGACTGGCTCCCTCTGAATGCTTTTCAGCCTTTTCTGCTCCTTCCCAGGCAAATCGGCCAGTCTGGGAAGATTCCTGTGAAATAGGCACAAAACAATAAAGTAATTAGTTTGAACTCTGTGTGTGGGTGTGTCTGCTTGCTTGTGCTTGGCAAACCCATATCAAATGTAAGGAATTGGATGCAGACCAGGTGGAAGTGAGGAAGGGAAGGGTATCTTCTCAGCGGATCTCTCTCCTTACATGATCCCTGGGGGGAAAGATCTCTTTGGAGAACTCCTTAGCCACTTGTGACCAATCTGTGGTTTGCAAGCCTCCCGTTAGGTATAATTTACACGCCCAGGAGAAAAGATGGACTAGAGGGTTAGAGATTACCTGCTCCCAAAGGCGCTTTTCACAAGGCAACTGAACTTTCGTTCTTTTCAGTTCTGGCCAGAACCGAAGAAACTTCTAGGATGAATAGTGAAATGTCTTCAAAGAAAAACAAGAAAGCCCAGTTGCCTTTTGAAAAACATTTTTTGGAACAGCTGTGACCTGGAGGAGTGAGACTCTCCATAGAAAAACCACCTTCTCGAGATAAAAGATCCTCCCTGAAGATCCCCAGATGAATGAAGGCTGGGGAGGAAGTAGACATGAAGGGCTTTGCACCCCAAAAGTGGCTTGTCAGAGCCACAGAGTAGCAACACCCTGCTTGGAAATGGCGTCAAGACAGCTTACAATTGAAATATGGGCCGATACCACCCCCTTTGTACCTGGCTCTAATTAACTGCTTCATCTCTTCCCCAATTAAGTCTTTCTTTCTTTCTTTCTTTTTTTCTTTCTTTCTTTCTTTCTTTCTTTCTTTCTTTCTTTCTTTCTTTCTTTCTTTCTTTCTTTCTTTCTTTCTTTCTTTTTCTTTCTTTCTTTCTTTCTTTCTTTCTTTCTTTCTTTCTTTCTTTCTTTCTTTCTTTCTTTCTTTCTTTCTCTCTCTCTCTCTCTCTCTCTCTCTCTCTCTCTTCCTCTTCCTCTTCCTCTTCCTCCCCACCCCCCAGCTTTTCCAGTGTGTCAATTTTTGCAAGAAATTGCAAAAACAGTTCATTAGCAACTTAGCTCCTTGCTTGATTTATCTGAGCTGCATCAGGGCTTGGGGGGAGGGGGGGCTGCGAGGGGGGAAAAATGTGACGTATTTCAAATGACAAAAATCGCAGGAGCCGTTTGCAAGTAAGTGAGAAGCTGGGTGCCAAAGAGGGAGGCTACCTGAGGGAGGCGGCTTTGGAGCGAATTGGGGAGCTGCCATCCACTTCTTGGCTTTGGACTGTAAGCCTCCCTGGAACCCCATTTCCTTTCTTGGTTTTTTTTCTCTGGTTCCTTCCAACCATTCAAGATGGCATAGGGTCAGGTTACTCGAAGGAGCATCTGCTTCCCATTCTGATTTGATCCTGCAGAGTTGGTGCATTCTGAGCTCCTTTGACTAAACAAGGTCATCTATCAGGACCCCGGAAGTGCACCATCTCTGTAGCAGCACCTGCCCCCAGAATGAGCTTTCCTCTGGGATCTGGTTGACACTTTGTTCTTGTTTAGAAGACCTGTGAATACCTGGATCTTCGTTTTGGTGAGTGAGTGAGTAAGACCTCCCATTCTGATCTTCAATCAGAATGGCCCATCAAATTCCTTGGCGTGGTTCAGAAGAGCCAACTTCAGGCAGTTCCCACAGCCTGGCATTTTCCAGATCTGTCTTTCTGCCCCTTGGCTGCTTGAAGATACAATAGGTGGACTGCAACGTCCAGATTTCCCCAACTGGCTCCTGAACCCACTGCTTTGCTCCATTCACAGAATAAACCGAAACATAAATTAATCCAAAGGGTTACCACAACTTCATTCCGTCACCCAAAAAAGCTAACCAAGGTCAATATGTGGAAACAAGGCATCCATTAGACCAGTGTTTCTCCACCTTGGCCAGGGTAGCCTTGATGATGGGTGGATTTGAAGATGAGTGAACTTGAAGATGGATAGACTTCAACTCCCAGAATTGAAGATGGATGTACTTCAACTCTCAAAATTGAAGATGGATGAACTTCAATTCCCAGAATTGAAGATGCGTGACCTCAACTCCCAGAGTTGAAGATGGATGAACCTCAACTCCCAGAACTGAAGAAGGGTGATGTTCAACTTCCCAAATCCCCAGGCTGTCTGCTGTCTAAAGAATTCTGGGAGTTGAAGTTTGCCCATCTTCAGGTGGCCTTGTTTGAGAAACAGTCTTCCAGATGCTTTGGGTTGACTATCTCCCTCCTTTCCAGATGTGGCAACCAACCAGATGCCTCCAGACAGTCAAAAATCATACACCTTTCTCCCCTTATTCCTCTCCCCAGCAACTGATATCCAGAGATAGACTGCTCCTGAAGAGAGTGCTACTCTCATTTATCCGTCCTGTTGTTAGCTTAGGTAGTTTTCCAATGATATTTCCCATAATCTGTTTAAACTCCCAGAGGGTTTACTATTAAACCAAGATCACAGTAAAAGTATCTGAAAAAACAGAGTGGTGAACATCAATGCAGTGACGACGGCAAAAGTTGTATTCTGCTGTGTCCAATTACTCGATAAATTCCCATCGATAAGCCAGAAGCGTCGTCACTAATCTCCCTTCCTCCTGAAAAGATTCCGTAACCCATTGAAACCATCGTCCTATTCCTAACTGCTATTTACTCAGATCTTTACAGCCGTTCCCTCACTGAAGGGCTTCTAGCTCCTCTCCTTGTGTTTTGTTTTGTTCTTTTGATATACATATTCCAGCAGCTGTTATTAAATTCCCAACACGCACAACGTGTGTTATCTTTTAACAAACCCAATAAGCAACAGCACGTCGCTGGCTGCGGTAGAGGATGCCCCATTGCCTTTGTAATAATTCCCAGTATTGATTTCCAATAGGTTTCTTTCTTTCTTTCTTTCTTTCTTTCTTTCTTTCTTCTTTCTTTCTTTCTTCTTTCTTTCTTTCTTTCTTTCTTTCTTTCCTTATTGCAGCCCCCGGCCATGGCGAGGGCCTGGAAAAACCACACAGTCAAAGGAGCTAATTGCACTCCGCGTTTGGTGTCATATATTTCTGGAGTGTGTTGGAAATTACAAAAAACCTTTGCATTACAGTGCAGCTTCGTACGCCGACACCAATCCGTACATCCAAATATGGTTTTTCCAAGCTGCCTTTAATTCCCATCATGCCCCAGTCAATACGGGTAGTCCTTGACTTAACAACCAGACAATTGAGATCACAATTTCCATTGCTAAGCGAGACGTCTGTTATAAGTGAGTTTTGCCTGCATTCGTGATTTTTCTTGCCCGCATTGTTCAGTGAATTGCTGCCGTGGGCAAGTTAGAAATCTGGTTGTTAATAGAATAGAATAGAATAGAATAGAATAGAATAGAATAGAATAGAATAGAATAGAATAGAGCATTCTTTATTGGCCAAGTGTCATTGGACACACAAGGAATTTGCCTTGGTGCAAATGTTCTCAGTGTCCATAAAAGAAAAGATACATTCATCAAGAGTTAAGAATAAAATTAGAATAGAATAGAATAGAATAGAATAGAATAGAATAGAATAGAATAGAATAGAATAGAATAGAATAGAGCATTCTTTATTGGCCAAGTGTCATTGGACACACAAGGAATTTGCCTTGGTGCAAATGCTCTCAGTGTACATAAAAGAAAAGATACATTCATCAAGAGTTAAGAATAAAATTAGAATAGAATAAAATAGAATAGAATAGAATAGAATAGAATAGAATAGAATAGAATAGAATAGAATAGAATAGAGCATTCTTTATTGGCCAAGTGTGATTGGATACACAAGGAATTTGTCTTGGTGCAAATGTTCTCAGTGTCCATAAAAGAAAAGGTACATTCGTCAAGAGTCAAGAATCATCAGGTACAACACTTAATCATAGTCATAGGGTACAATAAGCAATCAAATCATACCAGGAGACAGTCAATATAGATCATAAGGATACAAGCGACAAAGTTACACTCATATAGTCATAAGTGGGAGGGGATGGGTGATAAGGAGTGATGAGAAGATTAACAGTAATATTAGTGCAGACTTTGTAAATAGTTGGACAGGATTGAGGGAATTATTTGTATAGCAGAGTGATGGCGTTGTAGGGAAAAACTCCCCTTGTGTCTAGTTGTTCTGGTGTGCAGGGCTCTATAGCGTCGTTTTGAGGGCGGGAGTTGAAACCGTTTATGTCTGGGATGTGAGGGGTCTGTAAATATTTTCACAGCCCCCTTTTTGACTTGTGCAGTATGCAGGTCCTCAATGGAAGGCAGGTTGGTAGCCATTGTTTTTTCTGCAGTCCTAATCACTCTTTGAAGTCTATGTCTGTCCTGTTGGGTTGCAGAACCAAACCAGGCAATTATAGAAGTGCAGATGACAGACTCAATAATTCCTCTGTAGAGGAATTTAGTGAATCTGGATTCCCCATTGAGTTTGCCTGTCAGATGGGCGCAAAAGGGGTTCATGTGACCCCCCCCAGGACACTGCGACTGTCATAAATATGAGTCAGTTGCCAAGCATTCAAATATAAGTCACGTGACCATGGGGATGCTACAACAGTTGTACGTATGAAAAATGGCCGTATGTTATTTTTTTTCAGGTTGTTCATTTGGACAGACACTAAATGAACTTTTGTAAACAGAAGTATCTGTAGATCCACAATGCCACCATTGGCGTACCCACAATTCCCCAGTCAACATACCATATCTGATGAAAGTTAATCTTACAGCAGAGGTGAAACCAGGCTCAATAGCAGTAACTACGAGAGGGATCTTGGACAACCAGCTAAATAGGAGCCAGCTGTGTGCAGCAGCAGCCCAAAAAGCTAATACAATCCTAAGTTGCATTAACAGAGGGATACAATCGAGATCAAGAGAGGGACTAATACAACTCTATAAAGCCTTAGTAAGGCCACACCTAGAGTACTGCATCCAGTTTTGGCCACCACATTATAAAAAAGATGTTGAGACTCTGGAAAAAGTGCAGAGAAGGGCAATCAAGAAGATGAGGGGACTGGAGACTAAAACATATGATGAATGATGACAGGAACTGGGCTTGACTAGTCTACTGAAGAAAAGGACCAGGGGAGACAGGAGAGCAGTCTTCCAATATTTGAGGGGCTGCCCCAGAGAGGAGGAAGGGGTCAAGCTATTCTCCAAGTCACCTGAAGGCCAGACAAGGAACAACGGATGGAAACTGACCAAGGAGAGATTTAATTTGGAAATAAAGAGAAACTTTCTGACAATGAGAACGATCAACCCATGGAACAGAAGTTGCCCTCGGAAAGTTGTGGGAGTGCCATCACTTGAGACTTTCAAGAAGACACTGGACTGCCATTTGTCAGAAATGGTGTAGGGTCTCCCGCTTGGGTGGGGGGGTGGACTAGATGACCTACAAGGTCCCTTCCAACTCTGATTATCTATTATCTGTTGTCTGATAGGTGTCAAACCTAAGACCTGTGGACTTCAACTCCCAGAATTCCCCAGCCAGCCACAATCTTTTTTTTTGCTGCAGTTGTTATGCAAATCCCTGTAGTTGTTAAGTGAATTGTGCAGTTGTTAAGTAAATCCAGCTTCCCCCATTGACTTTGATTGTCGGAAGCCGGTTGGGAACAGAGGTGGGATTCAGCCGGTTCAGACCAGTTCTGGAGAACCGGTACTGGAAATTTTGAGTCGTTTGGAGAATCAGCCATTCCCACCTCTGACTGGCCCCGCCAACCCCATCTCTTCTCTGCCTCCCAAGTCCCAGTTGATTGGCTGGATCTTCTTTGGTTGCCCTGCACAGGAGAACGGAGCTGGAAAGTAGGTTAGTGGGGTGGGGAGGGAAGGGGGATTTTGCAGTAACCTTCCTGTGCCACGTCCACCATAACAGGTAGTAAAAAAATCTGAATCCCACCACTGGTTGGGAAGGTCACTGATGGTGATAACCTGGACCCCGGGATGCTGCAACTGTTATAAATCTCATCTGTTTGCCAAGCCCCAAATTTTGATCATGTGACTGTGGGGAAATGCTACGGCGGTCATAAGTCTGAGGACCGGCCTGAAGTCATTATTTTGGGGGCTGTGGCTTCAAACAGGCGCTCAACGAATGGTTGTGAGTTGAGGATGGGACTATATTTTGCTCCCTTTCCTAGTCCTGCCCAGAATGTAGACAGAAATCTCACATCTCTGGGAATAAAGGGTAGGTCTGGATGATCTCACGGGTCTCTCATTCTAACAGTACAGTCAAAGACATCACCCAGCAATCTCTCTTTCCCAACTTAGCTGGTTTTTTTTTTTTTCTCTTTTTCTCTCTCTCTTTTTTTAAAGAGTGGAGGGGGCAGAAATGCCAAAATAAGCATTTTCCACAGGTCTCTCTTGTCTCCCTCTTTCCCCTTGTTTCCGATCACGGAAACGTTGTACAAAAGAGCCAAGTGTGATAGTGTCGGCAGCTACAATAAGCAACCGAGGAGGGAAAACAACGTTGTACTCTCAAAAGAGCGATTTTGGTACAAGGCCAAACATACGACTTGAAGAGGAGGAAGCGGGATTCATTCTTTGTTTCTAAGTGTTTTTTTTTTTCCCTTCCTGAACCAAACAATTTGAGTTCAAAACAGAGAAACTTGGGGGGGGGAAAATGAGTGCCCCACTCCAAACTGCTTTTTTAAAAAATACAGGCAGTCCTTAATTTACGACCAGAATTGAGCCCTGGATTTATGTTGCTAAGCAAGAATTGAGTGAATTTTGCCCCATTTTATGACCTTTATGGCCACCATTGTTAAGCGAATCACCGCAGTTGTGGAGTTACAAACACGGTCATTAAGTGACTTTGCTTGTCAGGGGGTTGCCAAAGGGGTCCCCAGGATCCCAAGACACTACAGCCGTCATAAATGTGAACCAAACGATCACAGCTACAATACGTCCAGATGTAAATCCTGTTTGCGGTGGGAACGGTGCAATGGTCATAAGTGTGAAAAACGGTCCTAAGTTGCTTTTTTTTCAGTGCCATAACTTGGAATGGTCATTAAGCAAACTATTGTAAGCCATCTGTGTTCTCCATCCAGTTCTGCCCAGGTAAAAGCCCCAAAATAGATTTACCTGTGGGGGAATCACAATGACCTTTTCTGGTTTAAGGAAACAGGTGACACATAACTTGATCATGGAACAAGAAATCAAAAACAAATAGATAGTTTCTGAATAAAGTAAACAATGCCGTCATTAACCCAGCAATTATTTATTTTATTTCACTTTATTTAATCTCTTATTTAAACCACCCAATGACACTGGACGGCTTAAAATTCTAAAAACAATTTAAAAAATATATATTAAAACACTAAAAACTATCCACAAAATGAATAAATACATTTGCAGCCTTACAGAAATCCGTCTGCTTGGGGTTTTTTGATTTTGTTTTTCTTGCTTTTTAATTTGCAGCATGCTTCTTTATTTATAATGCCAGTTTAAAAGGCAACTCAACGTTGCCTCTTTTTTAAAGAGTCAGACACATTTTGGCAAAAGGAACTGATCGAGTCAGAAATCCTAATTTTGCTCAGATGCCAATCTGAGGAGGAAAATAATAACACTAATAATAAATAGAAACCAACAAGCAAATGCCTCTCGCAGGCTTAGAACTCCCACACACAAGGGGGTGGGTGGGTGGGTGGGTGGAAAGTTCCTTTAATCAAGTTGCCAGCCTAATAAGCAATTAAATCCGTAAGTGAAGAAATGAATTGTGAGCCTGGAGAACAGAGTTGCCGTTTTAATGAAGGCTGTATGGAACTAAATGAGCAGGAACTGGAATCATCCAGGAATCATGAATTTCCCAAGGCAGAAAGCTAGCCAGGCTAAATGGTTCTGCTCCTGATTCTGCCTCTGCTGGAACAGAACAGAACAGAACTGGAAGGAAGGAAGGAAGGAAGGAAGGAAGGAAGGAAGGAAGGAAGGAAGGAAGGAAGGAAGGAAGGAAGGAAGGAAGGAAGGAAGGAAGGAAGGAAGGAAGGAAGGAAGGAAATGGAATGGAACAGATAATCCTCAACTTTTGGTCATAACTAAGGCCAAAATTTCTGTTGCTAAGCAAGACAGTTGTTAATTTTGCTACTTTGCTTGCCACAGTTATTAAGTAAATCACTGCAGCTTTTAAGTTATTAAAATGATTGTTAAAGTCCCCCCCATCTTAAAGCAAGCTGGCTGGGGAATTCTGGAAGTTGAAGTCTGCCTTTTTTAAAGTCTGTCAGTTGGAGAATTCTGGGGGTTGAAGTCCACCCATCTTAAAGCAGCCCAGGCTGAAAAACTGCCAATTCACCCTCCCTCCACCATCCCAAAAAATATGGTGAAATGGGACACTCAAGAAAAGCTTATGATGGAAAAACTAGAGTAGCAGCTGCAGACATTTGTTGACATCCCTGTCCTGGGAGTGGGGTTATCAGCAACATTTGCTTTGGGGTGCCTCCCCCTTCCTCTCCACTCCCTTCCCTGACAGCCTTTCTCCCTGGCACCGCTGCCCAGCTGGGGCCTTTTTCTTCCTGCCTGTCTTCTCTGCAACAGTAATGATCATCGTTCTGGAGCCCAGGGAGGGCCGGCCTCACGCTTTGACGTGCCAATTTGTGTAAAGTGCGCACATTATGCAAATGTTATTAGGATTATTTGATCTTGCAAATCTCGCCACCTGATTTATTAGCCGCAAATTGCAATCGGTGTCAGCAGACGGCAGGTCCGTGGCAGTTCTTGGCAGGTAGCTGGAAGAGGGGCTCTGCCCAGCGTGCCAATGGGGAGGAAGTGGGGGGGGGGACACAGAAAATGGGGCACCGAGGCAAACCAAAGAAGCTCAGTTGCAGGTTCAACAAGCCGAGAATGAGAGGATTGACATGCTGCCTGTCTGAGTTGAGAGCTGGAAGCTAGATGGCCAATTAAACTGGATTCGCTTGTCCCGCCAGTCTGGGCTTCTCCTAACCATGGCTTGTTGACTCAGCCACAATTGCCTGGATTAGCCCAGGATGGGAGCGCAAATGAAACAAAGGCAGTTTTGACATGTCTGCCCCAGAGCAGCTCCATCAGATCAGATTCGATGTAGGAGTGAGATTTATTTGTAAAACTCATGCCTTTGTGGTGCCTGCCTGCCTGCCTGCCTATCTATCTATCTATCTATCTATCTATCTATCTATCTATCTATCTATCTATCTATCTATCTATTAATCTGTCCTTTCCCTTCTCCCTTCTTCTTTCCCTTCTCTCTCCTTCCTTCCTTCCTTCCTTCCTTCCTATCTATCTATCTATCTATCTATCTATCTATCTATCTATCCTTTCTCTCCTCTCTTCTTCTTTCCCTTCTATCTCCTTCCTTTCTTCCTCCCTCCCTTGCATCTGTCCGTCTGCCTGCCTATCTATCTATCTATCTATCTATCTATCTATCTATCTATCTCTCTGTCTATCTATCTATCTATCTAATCTATCCTTTCTTTCCTCTCTTCTTCTTTCCCTTCTCTCTCCTTCCTTTCTTCCTCCCTTGCATCTATCTATCTATCTATCTATCTATCTATCTATCTATCTACAGTGCCTGCCTGCCTATCTATCTATCTATCTATCTATCTATCTATCTATCTATCTATCTATCTATCTATCTATCTATCTATCTATCTATCTATTAATCTGTCCTTTCCCTTCTCCCTTCTTCTTTCCCTTCTCTCTCCTTCCTTCCTTCCTTTCTATCTATCTATCTATCTATCTATCTATCTATCTATCTATCTATCTATCTATCTATCTATCTAATCTTATTTATCTATCTATCATCTATCTCTGTCTATCTATATCTATCTATCTATCTATCTATCTATCTATCTATCTATCTATCTATCTAATCTTATTTATCTATCTATCATCTATCTCTGTCTATCTATATCTATCTATCTATCTATCTATCTATCTATCTATCTATCTAATCTTATTTATCTATCTATCATCTATCTCTGTCTATCTATATCTATCTATCTATCTATCTATCTATCTATCTATCTATCTATCTATCTAATCTTATTTATCTATCTATCATCTATCTCTGTCTATCTATATCTATCTATCTATCTATCTATCTATCTATCTATCTATCTATCTATCTATCTATCTATCTATCTATCTAATCTTATTTATCTATCTATCATCTATCTCTGTCTATCTATATCTATCTATCTATCTATCTATCTATCTATCTATCTATCTATCTATCTATCTATCTATCCTTTCTCTCCTCTCTTCTTCTTTCCCTTCTATCTCCTTCCTTTCTTCCTCCCTTGCATCTATCTGTCTGTCTGTCTATCATCCAACTATTTAATTTATATGTTGCCCATCTCACTATTCAAAGTGATTCTGGCCTTAGCCATGTGGGTGGCATTTGCTCTTCGTTTGCTGAACCAAGCCAGACTAAATTTGAGGCAAGTTCAAATCTGCAGTCCCCTGTTCCCTCCCACAACATCGTTGCTAGAACTGGCAGGTGAGCAAACAATGAGGACTAGAACTAATCCTAAGAAGGGCCCTGGTTTCCCAGTCACCTTGAGGTAGACTGTTCCTGGACCTGGAAGTTTCCTGTACTTTCATGTGGTAAGGTGCTTCCTGATTAGCCAATTTTGTGTGTGTGTTTAATCTTAACCAGCAGCAATCACAGCATCTTCCGGTGGCGACTTCCATTAAGGATTTTGCATTGAGCCAAATAGTATTTCACATTTGCCTCTCCTCCTCTCTTACTGCCACTCCGTTTTCACTCAAGTTGGCTACTATCAGAGAGAAGGTCTTGTTATCAAATCAATCCCCTTCTCCAGCACGCAAAATAAGACCCAAGGCCCAGCCCCAAGACCTTCTGGTCCTCAACGCTCTCCCTCCCTGTATACCTTGCTCTGGATGAGCAAAGCACGGGAGGCCGGGCACCGTTCACCAAGCGCCCAGGCTGTGCCAGAGGGGTGGAAGGGCTGGGAGTTGAGTGCAAGGAGACCTCTCTGCCCCCACCCCCACCCCCCTGGTTTCTGTCCAGCGTCCCAGCGCAGCAGAAGTGGGACCACAGCTTCACTGAGGGCCTGATGCCAACCCACTGGGCCATTACATCAGCTGCAAACTCCCAATGGTGGAGAGAACAGAAGTAAACATGCTCCGATCCATCGCTTGCAAGCTCCCCCCTGCGGCCCTTTCTCCTCCACCGCTCTGCTTCTGCTGAGTTAGAGGGACGAACACACGCACACACACACACACACACCCTGGCAGGATTGACTACAGATTAGGAAGGGGATGATGGAAATAAGACACACACACACACACGCATGGACTTCCTGCATATACTTTGCTTTTTGTGGCTGGCCCCGTGAGAGCTGGCCTGGCAATTTTGACTCTCTGACCAGCATGCTAGGATGCCTCTGGTGGGTTTTGAACGATGGATCCGGGCATCCCTCCCCATTGCTCAATCCTGCTTGGGATATGGGGTGGGTAAACTAGTAGCCCCCATACAAGGCTCTAGAGGAACTCAAATGCAAGCCCCCTCCAAGAGGCAGCAAGCTCCTGCCTGAGAAGCACCAGTCTGCCTTCCATCAATAGTGCAAATTACCAGAAACTGGATGGATGGACTTCCAGAATCCCCCAGACAGCTTGCTTTAAGATGGGTGGATTCAACTCCCAGAATCCCGAACACAGCTTGCTTTAAGACGGGTGGACTTCAACTCTCTTCAACCCCCAGACAGCCTGCTTTAAGATGGGTGGACTTCAACTCCCAGAATCCCCCAGACAACATGCTTTAAGATGGGTGGGTTTCAATTCCCAGAATCCCCCAGCCAGCATGCTTGAAGATGGGTGGATTTCAATTCCCAGAATCCCCCAGCCAGCATGCTTGAAGATGGGTGGACTTCAACTCCCAGAATCCCCCAGACAGCTTGCTTTAAGATGGGTGGACTTCAACTCCCAGAATCCCCCAGACAACATGCTTTAAGATGGGTGGACTTCAACTCCCAGAATCCCCCAGCCAGCATGCTTGAAGATGGGTGGGTTTCAACTCCCAGAATCCCCCAGCCAGCCTGCTTTAAGACGGGTGGACTTCAACTCCCAGAATCCCCCAGACAGCTTGCTTTAAGATGGGTGGACTTCAACTCCCAGAATCCCCAAGACAGCATGCTTGCAGATGGGTGGGTTTCAATTCCCAGAATCCCCCAGCCAGCCTGCTTTAAGATGGGTGGGTTTCAATTCCCAGAATCCCCCAGCCAGCCTGCTTTAAGATGGGTGGGTTTCAATTCCCAGAATCCCCCAGTCAGAAATCCATACATCTTGAAATGGATGGGGCTGAGAGAGACTGCAGAAGACGGACCCTCTGTGATGCTTTGAAGCAGCAGAAGGCTGGACCGCAAAAAGCAAAGTGAAGACAAGGAAAAAACAAACAAACAGGCTCAAAGTCCTCCTGGCCTCCACTTATAGAGTTGGTCAAACCGTCTCTGGATGCCGGATGGGCCTTTTGCTGGCACCTGCCAGATTAGAAGCCTGCACAACAAGCGCGCCCGCCAGCCTAAATCCGGTTTAATAAGCGGATTATCTTGGCTTTCGTGGCTTAATCACACGGGGAAAGGGAGCCCACCCGGTTACAGGGATCGAGTCTAGCGGCAAATTCCCCTCCGTTGAATTTGTGGGACGGAAATACCTCCCTTACCCGCCTAACCCCAACCCTATCATCTTTCCAGAGGATGGGAGTAAGGGTCAGGCTGGCAATCGGTGGGGATCCGACCTTCAGCTGGCAAAGGGGAAGCTCTCTTCTGCCCCTTGCATCACGTAGTCACAGGTAGACTGCTCCTAACCAAGGAGGTTCCTTAGAGGCCTCAAAGGCCGTGGTTGATGTGGCCTCCCCAGTTCCCTCTTAGCGTCAGGAGTTTCCCCTCTGCGAGACTTTGCCATTGGGGTCGGATCCCAAATTCTGCAGTTACAGCTAGTCCTCGACGTACGACCACCACTGAGCTCCAAATTTCCATTGCTAAGCGAAGCGGTTGTTAAGCTTTGCCCCATTTTACAACCTCCTTGTCACAGCTGTTAAGTGAATCACCGTAGTTGTTTGGTGAGCCACACGGTTGCTAAGCGAATCTGTCTTCCCCTGCTTTGTCAGGCAGTCACAAAAAGGGGATTATGACACGACCGTCATAAATACGAGCCCATTGCCAAGCATCTGAATTTTGATCCATGGTCACCCTAGGGATGCTGCGAGCGTCGTAAGCATGAAAAAAAGGGCCATGCCACTTTTTCCAGTGCTGCTGTAACTTCATTTGGTCACTAAACGAACTGTTGTGAGTTGAGGACTTCCTGCATTGCACATGGCCTGGAGGAATGTTTTTCCCCCTTTTTCCAAACCTGGTGTGCTGCAGAGGTGGGAGGAAGAGCGCGGAAGGGAAATAGGAGAAACTGCTTGGACAAACCCACTCTGTGGGATGAATCCAAACTCTGTGCGACCCCGAAGTTTGCTGCCTTCTCTGCCAAGGCTGCATGGAAGACAACCAGGCCTGTCTCTCTGGCCCGTCTCGGTCTCTTGATCAGCACAGCTCAGAGTTACAAGACCTCTAACCCAAATACTCTACTCATCATCTATGGCAGCCATATTCTAACCCTGGAAGCTTTTAAGAAGAGATTGGCCAACCATTTATCTGAAATGGTGTAGTGTTTCCTGCCTAAGGAGGGGGGTGGACTAGAAGATCTCCAAGGTCCCTTCCAACTCTGTTATTCTATTCTATTCTGCTCTGCTCTGCTCTGCTCTACTCTATTCATTCTTATTCTATTTTATTCTTTTCTTATTCTATTCTATTCATTCTTATTCTATTCCTTATTCTATTCCTTATTCTATTCTGTTCATTCTTATTCTTATTCTATTCTATTCTTATTCTATTCCTTATTCTATTCTGTTCATTCTTATTCTATTCTTATTCTATTCCTTATTCTATTCTATTCATTCTAATTCTATTCTAGTCTTATTCTATTCATTCTTATTCTATTCTATTCTTATTCCTATTCTATTCCTATTCTATTACATTCCTATTCTATTCTGTTTTCTACTCTCTCTTCTCTTCCCATTCCCATTCCCATTCCCATTCCCTATTCTATTCCGTTCTGTTCTGTTCTGTTCTGTTCCGTTCCGTTCCGTTCCATTCCATTCTGTATCTATTCTATTTTCTATTCTCTCTTCCCATTCCCATTCCCAATTCTATTCTATTCTGTTATGTTCTATTCCCTGTCTTTTTCTTTGATTTATGGATGACCAGAACTGCATTTTGGCTTAAAGAGATGGAAAGGAAGAAAGAATTGAGAACATTTTCTGCTCATCCATGTGATTTGGGTGCACGGGATTCAGATAGTCTCTGGGCCCATTCAGAAACCACATCATCCTTTGGAAGTTTGCACAGAGTTTCTCAACCTTGGTCGTGTTAAGATGTGTGTGGACTTTAATTCCCAGAATTCCCCAAGTAACATGATGCTGAGGGATTCTGTGAGTTGAAATCCCCATACCCAAAGCCTGCTGGCTGGGGAATTCTGGGAGTCGAAGTCCACCCATCTTAAAATGGCCAAGATTGAGAAATAAAGCAGTAAACATTCTTGAGTGGAGTCTGAACTAGAGATTTTAGCAGCTTCATGATGAAACTTAGTAGAGAGGCTTCCTTGTTTGATTTCTTTTCTGGATGTTTCTGTATTTGAGGCAGAGATCTCCACCCATTTAAAAAAAACCAATCGCACACACAAGCATCAAAATTACAAACAATGCTTTAAAAATTTGCCCAGAAAATGTATCGGGCAGTTCAGAAAAATACAGTGCTGCCAATAATACCAGTAAATACAGATGTTACTAATAATAAAGACAAAAGTGGTTGCTTTTCCCTGCTCCAGAAACAGATGCGCCCAAGGCCATTCCCATTGATATGTAATTGACTAATGAACAAGAAACAAAGGAATATTTAGATTGCAATCCTATAACCCTCTTGTCTCAAAATAAATATACAAACGAAGAACAGTTTAATTAAAAGAAGGACTACGGGTGATATGATAACAGTCACCCAATATTTGAAGAGCTGCCCCAAAAAGGAAGGAGTCAAGCTATTCTCCAAGGCACCTGAAGGCAGGACAAGAAACAATGGATGGAAGCTAAGCAAGGAGAGAAGCAACACGGAATTAAGGAGAAATTTCCTGACAGTGGGAACAATTCACCAGTGGAATGACTGAAGTTTTAAAGAAGAGAATGGACAACCATTTGTCATAGGGTTTCCTGCCTAAGCAGAGGGTTGGACTAGAAGACCTCCAAGGTCCCTTCCAACTCTGTTATCCTATTCTATTCTATTCTATTCTATTCTATTCTATTCTATGCTATTCTATTCTATTCTATTCTGCTTTCTATTCTATGCTATGCTATTCTATTCTATTCTATTCTATTCTGCTTTCTATTTTATTCTGTGCTATGCTATTCTATTCTATTCTATTCTATTATATCCTGCATTCTATTCTGTTCTATGCTATGCTATGCTATGCTATGCTATTCTGCTTTCTATTCTATTCTGTTCTATTCTGCTCTATTCTATTCTGTTCTATGCTATGCTATGCTATGCTATTCTATTCTGCTTTCTGTTCTGTTCTGTTCTGTTCTGTTCTGTTCCGTTCCGTTCCGTTCTGTTCCATTCCATTCCATTCCATTCCATTCCATTCTATTCTATTCTAATCAAAAGATCATTCAATCAATCCCCAAATTGAATTCTGGCCAAGCTATATCAGTTGCTCCTTGCTTGTTCCTTCCTAAACTATCCAAACCCGGTTTTAAATGGAGGTACACTCCATACACAAAACTCCTGCACACTTTCTTGTCTTACACACACACACACACACACACACACACAAAATGCATACACACATGCACACACTGCCTCCCAGCCCCAAATCTCTTGAAAATTTCCTCTGCTCCTTCCATCGATGATGACAGATGATGAAATACCCAAGAGGCAGAGCAAGATGCACACAAACACACCCCTGGCGCAACCCCCCTGGGTATTCCCCACCCTCCTGTTTTACTCCTTAGCTGCTGTGTTTACTTGCAAGCCACTGCCAAGGCTGGCAAGATGTGCATTTTTTGAAAAACCCGAGACCTTTACCAGTTTGTACGTGGGAATATGGATTTGTGAAAAGTGAGCCACAGCTCACTTTTTTTGGTTAAAATGACATCACATTGGGAAATTATTCTGAAATCATTCTCCTGCTTTTTTGTTAGGGAGGAGTTTAAGGAATGAGACCCCAATTTTTGGAAGGAAGGAAGGAAGGAAGGAAGGAGAGAGAAAGGAAGAAAGAAAGAAAAAGAAAAGGAAGGAAGGAGAAGGGAAAGAGGGAAGAAGAGAAAGGAAGGAGGGAGGAAGGGAGAAAAAGAAAGAAAGAGGGAAGGAAGGAAGGAGAAAGGGGGGAAGGAGGGAGGGAGAGGAAGGAAGAAAAGAAGAGAAAAAAAGATCTGTTTATTTCCCTTTGGGGTTGTTATAAACTTTTAAGTAAGGGCCCCATTTTTTTAGGGGATAAGTGTCCTTCTGCAACTTCAGAGTTCATAATTTACCTAAATTGTAGGCTGAGCTTTATGCACGGTCACTCATTTTACAAACAAAGTTATTTCTGCTGTGAAGCATCTTGAAGGGATCTCAAGGAGAGGAAATTCTCACTAAATCACCTTCTCTCTTATTTTTCATTCTGTGTGTCGTTCTCAATCCAGTTTCCACAGGTTCCCCCAGAACCAGCCTTGCATGACACTTTAGTGTTCAAGCATCCCTTACAAGGCCAAGCATTTGCACAAGCCAACTTCAGCCCCCCCGTCTCTTCTCCTGACCCTTGCCCTTTGACACCCTCCAGATCCTATCATGCTGAAAAACTGATATTGTCCACCTGAAACGCCAAACCTCGGCTTCTTGGCGGGTGGGATGAACTGATAAAATGAGAGATAGAGAAAGAGAAAAATTTGAAAACAATCAAACTGCAGCCCTAAAGTTCAAAGCTTGTTTCTTTAAAAAAAAAAAGTGACATGCTTGAATGGGGTGGGGGTGGGAGAGGTGGGGTGAATCAAGGAACAGAACCCTGTGAAATAGATGGAGGTTTCAATTTTCAATCAGAATAGAGCTGGAAGGGACCTTGGAGGTCTTCTAGTCCAGCCCCCTGCTTAAGCAGGTTACAAGACAGAGATTCAGGCAGCTCAAAAGGATTGTGTGACTCTAACACAACATCTTGATCGAAATTGACTCCTTTCTGATCTCCTTTGGCTATTTCCACCCAGTGGCCTTTAGGGCTGTTGCCAACCATTTCATAACCAGGACATTTTCTCTCATGCTCCTCCCTTAACTCTGTGATATTTTGTGAAATCTGATGAGTTGTTTATTTAAACGGAGGCCAGACCTCTTGGGGAAACTGGGGTGTGGATGTGTGTGTGTGTGTGTGTGTGTGTGTGGAGAGGCGAGGTGGCAGGATGGTAGGCCAAGATTAAAAACTGGGCTAATCCAATCATCTGCCTCTGCTCTCCCTTCCCCACCTCAACTCATTGCAAGATCTCCTTTCCTTTAAACCTTGCCAACTTCCACTTTTGCTGCGTGAGTCCTTTCGCGAGGAAATTAATCTCCGTAGATTTGAATCAGGAGAAAACAGGGTCGCTTGCCCTTCCCCTCGCCCCAAATTTGCCCAGCGGACAGTGTCAAAAAAAAATCCCCCCTGGTGTAATCCACCAATCCTCCTGGCTCACTTGGAGCTTGGCAAACCCAGTTTTGCACACCCGAAGCGTGTGTCAGGGGCGGCTGGCGTACTGAATGTGCATGTCGAGGGCGGTTTGGCCCCCAAAGGGCCCTGAGATCGGAACATGGCTTTCTGTTTGCAACCACCCTGTTGAAATCTTTTTTTAAAAAAAATAATAATCTAGATACCTGTCCAGATCTCAGTTATATGTCCTCAGCTACCCAATCAAGGCTTCATATTTTTTGAAGTGTGGGACAAGGAACCACCGCATATCACTCAAAACATAAACACAAGGGCTCGAATTTTGCAACCAGTTCTTCCCTCACACCCAACAAAAGCCCGTTGCTGAAAGCAGATCGTTGGTAACATCCTTTGACTAAGCTGGTCAACGTCGACGCGGCGTCTTCCCTACATTTCGTTCAGAGCCAACCTCACAGACTCGAGCATCTCTGCATTCGTGTGCCAGTCTTGCCCAGGGACAGCCACGGCAGAGATGCATGAAATTTCACGGCTAGATTTGCCATCCCCGGCACCCTCTGCTTCTAGGCAAGTGCGATGTGCCCGGCCAAACTCCCTCCCTCTCTTCCTTCCCTGCCCATCCTGCCCTCCTTTCTCCAGGGAGGAAGAAGAGGAGTCAAGTCCAAAGCATCTCTCAGCACAGCCGCCACACTGAAAAAAATTTGCAATTTGGGCACGGCACAGGGTGGGGGGTTGGGTGGGGGGAGAATAAAGACGCCGTAAAAAAATACACTGCAAGTAATGCCCATCTCATCCCTGCCTTGATGTATTCGCCACCGGCAGGCCAATCCAATATTTCACCCCAAATCAAAACAACTCTTCCCCCAAAGAAGTATCAGATGCCAGTTTAATGCCCTCCAGAAAATTCCCAGGAGCAAACATTTCTTTCCTTCTCAGTTTATTTCGACCATCCATCCATGCCATCTCGGTAAAAGGCAGCCACTTTGCAAGCTCATCCCTTCCTTTCCCTTCTCATCACCACCACCCTTGGCAGAGCAAATCCTGCCAGCTCGGTGCCCCCAAGCCCTCTCTGTTTGCTGCCAGAGCTGTGCCAGGGGATAAAATTGACCTTGCCTTACCTGGTCAGGAGATTAGTCCAGTTGAGTGCGGATGGATCGAGCCCTTCTTTTTTTCTTTTTCTCTTTTTTTTTGCCCCCTTCCTCCCCCGTTGGTAAAGTTTATGACGCCAGCCAGCTGCTTATTCCAGTGGTGAGAAGCAAATAACCAGGAGGGAAGGGAATTGGTGATGACACGGTGGGAGGGAGGGTGAGAAGGGGAGACCAGGGCAGGCGAGGGAAGGAGGGAAAGCGGGGATGTGAAAGGGGGAGAGAGAGAGAGAGAGAGAGAAAGGGAGGGAGGAAAAAAAATACCCCACAAATGGAGAGCAGAGATTAGACCAGGGACATTGTTCCTGCAGAGAGCAGAAAGCAGCGAGAATGTTCAGGTCTCGGGCGCCTGTGTTTGTGTGTCTGTCTGTCTGTGTGTGTGTGTAAGCGTGTGTGCCTGCATGCCACACTCCGGAAGAGAGGATGCGGTGACACACAAACCGCCAGATGAGATCAAGAGCGCTGTTGGTTTGTGCTCAGCACCGCTGTTTTTTCTCGCCGCCGCCGCTGCTGGTTCTGCTGCTGCTGCTGGTTCTGCCAGGGCCTCGGCGCCCACTGGCTCAGTCCAAGCGAGACCTCCTGCACCTTCAGCATCCTCTATTTTTTGCTTTGAAGTGCATCCTTTGGCGGTGGCAGGGAGGGGACAGAGGACTGCTGCTCTTCCCTCCTCTCTTCCCCGATGCCAGGAGGGGGGGATTGGAAAGCCGGGATAAGGGAAAGGGGGGGGGGGTTTGCCAAAGAGCAGGATTTGGACCAGGCAGGCTCCCTTCTGTCTCCCTGCAGGGCTGAATCCTTCTGGGGGGCTAAATTTGGGGGGGGGGGAAGGTGGCGGCCTCGAGCCCCCTTGGATGCCAGCGAGGCAGCTGTGTGTCTTTTGAAGTCTGCCCACCCTGAGCAATAGGAGCCTCTGTTGGGTACCCAGTGCCCCGCTGAGGTCCAGAGGACACCCTCGTCCAGGATGACAGGTAGTCCTCGACTTACGGCCACAACGGTGCCTTTGTGCGGCTCGACGAATGTGTCTGGGTTAAGCAAGTTTTGCCCCATTTTAGGGCTTTTCCTTGCCACAGTCACGAAGTGGATCCCCGCAGTTCTTCAGTTAGTCCCGCAGTCGTTAAGTGAATCCGGGCTCCCCGTTTGACTTGGTTTGTCGGGAAGGTCACAAAAGGGGATCACGTCATCCCCGGGACACCACGACCATCATAATTACGAGTCAGTTGCCAAGGATCCAAATGTAAGTCACGGGAATGCGCCAATGGTCACAACTATGAAAAGTGGTTCTAAGTCACTCTTTTTCCCCCCCCCCCCAGTGCCGCTGTAGTTTTGAAAGGCCACAAAATGAACTGTTTTAAGTCGAGGACTACCTTATATTAACCCAGACATCTGTGACCCCCCCCAAAACTATGGGGACGTCGGTGAGAATCAGGCCTGGATTGTACTGGGTGGGTGGAGAGAGTGGAGTGCTTCGCTCGCACATCCTCCCCTAAATTCTGCTGTGTAACAACAACAACTGATACGGGGCTATTGTTCCCATATTAGAGAAAGAGAAACTCAGGCTGGGAAGGATTGCTGTCCCTTGATGAGCAAGAGGAGGCTGAAGCAACCCCAAGCCTGCTTGGCTGAGGGATTCTGGGAATTGAAGTCCACCCAGCTTAAAGTCCCCCAAGGTTGAGAGCCACTGTCCTGCAAGAAATTTAGAAGAGAGGTTTAAAAACCGATCCCTGCCAACCTGGTTTCTTTTGCTTTCCAGATTCTGAATTTCTTTTACCGATTTGTCGCCCTTCTTAACCTCACATCACCCTCAGAGAGGGATTCTGCACGCCCCTCTCTGTCTGCTTCTTCCTAAGCTAACCTCGCTTCCCAAATAACTCACCCTTTTCTTTCTCTCATTCTTAACCACTCAAATCAAATAGCTTTGGATCTCGTTTTAACCTTGGGGGGGACAAGAGAAGTCAGAAGCCAATGAACTTCAGCGTGGTTATTTACGAGGAAATTGATGTCTTTGGTGCCCCAGGGTTTCAGCACAGCTCAGGATCCCTCCCCAAATGTGCAGGCTTTGCAGCCCGTTGAACCTTGGTGTCGGGTCTCCCACTTGGGCGCGGGGGTTGGACTAGATGACCTACAAGGTCCCTTCCAACTCTGATGATCTGTTATCTGAGGGGGAGGGCATTGTAATCCAGCACATGGGGGAAAGGAAGTTGGCCTCCTCTGGAGGAAAGTTGATCTAGCCTCACTCTCCCAGAGAGATTTAGGAAGTGGCTCCTTCAAGCTTGCACCGCTAACTACTGTCTTCCAAGGCAGAAAATGACAAGCGTTGTCAATATTTACCCATTCCTCACCGTTGCTCTGCTCTGCCCGCTAATGAAGCCGCCTTTTGAGAATCTTGCCCATTATTCTTTTTCTTTCCTTGCATTTTGGCTGAGTGATTCCTTCTGGCTCCATTCGTCAGCACGCTTTGAGATGGGTGGGCTTCAACTCCCAGACTTCCCAAGCCCGCGTATGCTTTCAGGTGGGCAGACCAATTTCCATCGCTAAGCAAGACGATTCTTGAGTGAATCGCGTCTGATTTTGCAATCTTTTTTGGGCCAAACTCTGCAGTTGTTCAGTGAATCAGACTTTTCCCTCCACTGACTTCACTCATTGGAGGCCAGCTAGGAAGGTCACAAATGACCGGTCCCGTGACCCAAGGATGCTGCAACTATCACAAATACATGTAGTTGCCAAGTGCCTGAATTTTGATTTTGTGTGGGTGTGGGTGCAGAATAACAGGATAACACAGCTGGAAGGGCGCTTGGAGGTCTTCTAGCCCAACCCCTGCTCAAGCGGGAGATCTATACCATTCCAGACAAGTGGCTGTCCAGTCTCTTCTTAAAAACCTCCTACAACTTCTGGTGGCAAGCAGTTCCCTTGGCTAATTGTCCTCACCATCTGGAAATTTCTCCTTATTCCTACATTGCTTCTCTCCTTGATCAGTTTCCATCCGTTGCTTCTTATCCTGCCTTCCGGTGCTTGGGGGAATAGCTCGACCCCTCTCCCTCTTATTTGGGGCAGCCCCTCAAATATTGGAAGACTGCTATCGTGTCACCCCACTCCTTCTTTTTTTCATTAAAGTAGACATACCCAATTCCTATGGCCCTTCTTCTTCATACGTGGAAGATGTGTGACGAGATCACAGGTCACTTTCCTCCCCCCCCCGCCCTCGTAACTTCGAATGGTCGCTAACCCGGTCGTAAGTGGAGGATAAGCTGCAAACCAGGCCGCCCCGGCACATCAAGGTTCACACAGCTAAGCCTTTGGCGTGCCTGACCGCGCTGAGTCTCTAACCGGCTGGTGTTTATTCCAGAGGCGGATCTGCCCTTATCAATGTCATATCAAAAACACAATTACCTGTCGATAATTCAGAAACAATCCCGCTCAACGGGACACAAAACCACATCCGTCAATAATTCAAAAATGGTAGGCATTGATTTTTTTCCCCCTTTTTCCGTTTCCTTTTTTCTTTTCTTTTTTTTTTTTTTTAAAAGAAGCCTCCAAAACGGAATTTCAGGAGACGAAGCTACCAACTGCCGGTGATGAAAACCGGGGTTTCTTGGTGACTCGGGAAAAGCGAAGCTTCGGTTTAGCTCTTTGTGGAACAATGTCAGGCAATGACAAGGCTGAGATGTTCCTCTTTCTTCTTCTCTGTAAGAGGATTAAACTAATCTGGGCGGTTTATATATCTGAGTTATATGATTTCTTGCTGAAACCGCAGCTTGATACGCTGCAGTTTGCCACCAAATTTGGAGAACGCTGATGTCGGGCAGCTTTTAAGCGGGTGCAAAAAAAAAATAAAAATCCAGGATGGTGAGTAACAGATAACAGATCATCCGAGTTGGAAGGGACCATGTAG
>CM066333.1:101558565-101658565 GCA_033807585.1 Hydrophis major | reverse complement strand
TTATGAGTGTAGTTTTATTTTTTTCCTCCCTTTCCTCCCCCCCGTCCACCCCCCCACCAGATTACAAGATCCTAGGGAGGGGGGGGCTATGGAGAAATGCAACATCTACATATTTTAAAAATAAAACAATATGGATAACGCTGC
The DNA here is from genome assembly GCA_033807585.1 of Hydrophis major. Taxonomy (NCBI): domain Eukaryota; kingdom Metazoa; phylum Chordata; class Lepidosauria; order Squamata; family Elapidae; genus Hydrophis; species Hydrophis major. Next base: position 101,658,421 of record CM066333.1, on the reverse strand, counting down.
GGAGCCTGGTAGCTTTCAGCCATGTCAGATTCCTCTCCCTTATTGATATTCCTGCCGAGGAGAGTTGCAGGGTTTGCGGTACCGAGTCCTCCTCAGCTTTAAAACCTACGTTTAAGGAACATTCGAAGTTATGACGACACACTGAAAAAAGCAGCCAGTGGCCGTTTTTTCACGCTTTTACAACTGTTGCAGCATCCCTGCAATCACCTGATCAAAACTCCTGGCAACTGGCATGTATTTATGATGGTTGCAGTGACACTGGGGATGGCAATTAACAAAACACCCTGATCGCCTTTGGTTGGGGAATTTAGAGTAGAATAGAGCTGGAAGGGACTTTGGAGGTCAACTAGGCCAACCTCTGCTCAAGCAGGGAACGCAAACTTAGGTGCAGGAGCACCGAAGACCAGGTGGCCACTCGAGGCTGGAAGGCTGTAGTATTTGGAAGGGGTAGAGGACAAAGCCAGCAGCCCAAACAAGGGATCCTCCAGAGTGAAATAGGAGAGACACACTCTCAGTGCGAGCGGTCCCTACTCCTGATAGTAGGACCTGCAGGGAGAATAGCGGGATCTTCGGTTTCCTGGATAAAAGTCTCACATTCACTCCATCTTTGAATAACAGGACACGGGTGACTGGCAGGGCAAAGCTTCAGTGTAGACCCTTTTTCAGATTTTTTAAAAAGGCATTTTAAAAGATTAAAAGTAGTCATATCCATCCACCCATCCTACATTTTAATCCATCCTTCCATCCCTCTAGCTATCCAAATGGATGGATGGATGGATGGGTGGATGGTGGGATAGATGGATGGATGGATGATGGGATAGATGGATGGATGGATGGATAATGGGATAGATGGATGGATAATGGGATGGAGGGATGGATGGATAATGGGGGGGGAATGAATGGATGGATGGATGATGGGATAGATGAATGGGTGGATGGTGGGATGGATGGATGGATAATGGGATAGATGGATGGATGGATAATGGGATGGATGGATGGATAATGGGATGGATGGATGGATGATGGGATAGATGAATGGGTGGATGGTGGAGGGATGGATGGATAATGGGATAGATGGATGGATGATGGGATAGATGGATGGTGGGATGGAGGGATGGATGGATAATGGGATAGATGGATGGATGGATAATGGGATAGATGGATGGATGGATAATGGGATGGATGGATGGATGGATGAATGGGTGGATGGTGGGATGGAGGGATGGATGGATAATGGGATAGAGGGATGGATGGATAATGGGATGGAGGGATGGATGGATAATGGGATGGAGGGATGGATGGATAATGGGATGGATGGATGGATGATGGGATAGATGGATGGATAATGGGATGGATGGATGGATGGATGATGGGATAGATGGATGGTGGGATGGAGGGATGGATGGATGGTGGATGAATGGGTGGATGGTGGGATAGATGGATGGATAATTGGATAGATGGATGGTGGGATGGAGGGGTGGATGGAGGGGTGGAAGAATGGGTGGATAATGGGATAGATGGATGGATGGATAATTGGATAGATGGATGGATGGATAATGGGATGGATGGATGATGGGATAGATGGATGGGTGGATGGTGGGATGGAGGGATAGATGAATGGGTGGATGGTGGGATAGATGGATGGAGGGATGATGGGATAGATGGATGGATGGATGGATAATGGGATGGATGGATGTATAGATAATGGGATAGATGGATGTATGGATGATGGGATGGATGGATGGATAATGGGATGGATAATGGGATGGATGGATGAATGATGGATGGATAGATGGATGGATGGATAATGGGATGGATGGATGGATGGATGGATGGATGGATGGATGGATGATGGGATAGATGGATGGGTGGATGGTGGGATGGAGGGATGGATAGATGAATGGGTGGATGGTGGGATAGATGGATGGAGGGATGATGGGATAGATGGATGGTGGGATGGAGGGATGGATGGGTGGGTGGATGAATGGGTGGATGGTGGGATAGATGGATGGATGGATAATGGGATAGATGGATGGATGGATAATTGGATAGATGGATGGATGGATGATGGGATAGATGGATGGTGGGATGGATGAATGGGTGGATAATGGGATAGATGGATGGATGGATGGGTGATGGGATAGATGGATGGATGGATGGTGGGATGGTGGGATGGATGGATGGATAGATAGATAGATAGATGGATGAAGATATAGGATATCTTTATATATCTCTATATCCATCCATCCATCCACCTGTCATCTACCCTACCTACCTATCTATCATCTATATCTGTCTAATCCACCTATCATCTGTCTCTCTATCTCCCCTGCTGCCCTGCAGCAGTTAATGCCAGCCCACCCTTGCCTGCAGCCTGGCTGAGTGAGAGCCCCTCCTCACCCTCCCTGTCTCGGGGGGGGGGGGTCTGCCAGGGTTTCTGTCTCTTTCACACAAACTCCCTTCTCTCAGTTCAGCCTCTGGGAGCAGCTGGCTGATTTCCCAGGGCGCCTGGGACTCATTCCGCGGTGGGTGTTTCTGAGGTGAGCGCATCCTTACATGTATGCTCCTGTTGCCAAGGCAACCTCCTGAAACAGGTGCAAAGCGCTAGGGCACGGATGGGCATGGGGAGGCTGTGATTGCCAGCTTTGGGGGGGTGGGGTGGGCAGGGATGTAACCGAGTGGGAAACGGGTGCCACTCTTAAAAGCTGCACCAGAGGCATTTATCAGCCTGGGCCCACGAATGGCCATGTTTTCACAACATTGAGCCATATCCACATGTATAAATGCGAAATACCCCACAGGCATCATCACAAAATCTCCAGAATCCTAAAGCCTACAAACTTGAAATCTGGCACATATGTTCCTCTTGGCTTCTAGGTGCTCACTAAGAAAGGATTTTTCCAAATGACCATCAGAGCATTTAGAGTATTTCCTATATCATTATTATTATTATTAACACGCTCTGATGCTAAGGAGTTCTACCCCCCCTCCCCACCTGGAAAAGAAATCTCTTCCAAATGCAAAACACAAGCAGAGGAGAGGAGCTTCAGCTTCAGTTTCACAGCAACAAGCTGCTTTAATTCAGAACAATTGGGCTAAGCCATGCCCAGGCTTCTTGCTTCTCTCCTTCTTCCTCACACAGCAAATACTGTTTCAGTTTCCAAACAGTCCTCAACTCTCTCACACACTGACAGGACACTAGCCAGATGAATACCGGTGGGTGCTGGTAGTTTCATAACGAAAGAAAGCATACGATAGTAGCAGGATATATCTTAGCGCAGGGGTCTCCAAATTAGGCCATTTTGAGACTTGTGGACTTCAACTCCCAGAATTCCCCAGCCAGCAACTGCAGTGGTTCTTCTAACCTCTGTGGACCCCCCCAAAAAAGGGGGGTTATACAAATGGTTGCCACTCACTTAACAATAGCACTTTCAATTACAATAGAAATCCTAGTCCCAAAGGCCATCCTAAGTCCATGACCCGCTGTAGATCGGACGCACCGTTTCATTTAACTTGGGATCCCTCAAGTTTCAGCTTTTGAAAAAAAATAAGGATTTATTTAATAACTAGCCTTTCATCCCAAGCATGGAAAAAACAAAACAAAACCCAGCTAAGCAAGTCAAATGCAGAAAAAATAAAGAAAGTGGGTGGGTGGGGGAGATCCCCATAAATGAAACCACAGAAGAACAGTGCAGTTGGGCACATAGATTTCTGCTCAGAATTAAATCCCTCTGTGTTAATTGGACAATATCGACCCTAGTTGCTTTGCTGGCTGTTTCTAAAAATGTAGCTATGCTAATCTTCTGCAGCAAAAAAAAACCAAAACAGCAAAAGGTTCTTTGAGCGGCTGAGAGCATTTCACAAAAATGTGTGGGATAATCAGGAGAGGTTGATGGGTTTTTGTTTTTTGTTTTCCAAGAGGCTGCAAGTTCCTTCGGCAATTTTATATTCTTCCTTTCCCTCCCCTCTTAAAGTTACAATTAGCCAGGTAGTCCTTGACGTACTACAGTTCGTTTAATGACCGTTCAAAGTTGCAGCGGTGCTTTAAAAAAAGTGACTCACGGCAGATGTTAAATTAGTCACAAGGTTGCTAAGTGAATCTGGCTTCCCCATTGACTTGGCTCGTCAGAAAGGAAGATCATGTGACTCCCAGGGGACGCTGTGACTGTCATAAATATGAGTCAGTTGCCAAAGGTCTGAATTTTGATCACGTGACTGATCTAAGTGTGAAAAACAGTCATAAGTCACTTTTTCCAATGCTGTTGAAATTTGAAACGGTCACCAAACAAAATAATTGTCAAAGACTCCCTGCATAGTTTTAAAATCTAAGCTGCCTATATATATGTGTGTGATGACCCAAAGGAGCATAGCACAAAGGCAACACAGTCAGATAAACAAGAAGAGTCCCTTTATTAGCTCCAATTTTTTCCCCAATGTCCTGGTTACCTTCGGGCTGGAGAAAAACTCTCCCAGGAACAGCCTTTGACTGTAAAAACTTCAGTCCAAAACAAGGCACACACAAACTGTAACTTAAAATCCAAACAAACCAAACTGAAGAAAATTAGTTTGGCAGGGCAGGAGCAGGAATTTCAGACTTGAAAGCACGGCAAAACTCACACAGTTGGGAAGATGAGCCACGACAACACAGGATAAAGTTACATTTGCTCCCAACAACTTGCTGTGTGCAGCTTGCCTTTTTTATATGCTGTGTTCCTAGCTGCGACTAATGAAGGGAATCAAGGCCCTTTCCTCCCCCATAAGCCACATAACCCACCTTGCTTCCTTCTCTGTTCCTCCCTGCATGCCCTAGGATGAAGAAGGGGTGAGCTTGGATCTTCCTCTGAATTCCCTCTCCCTTGCTCTACCTCTTCCTTGCTCTGCCCAGTCGGACTCTGCCCTTCCCCAGTTTCTTCCCCAGTCAACAGAGCTACTCTCCCACTGCTTGTCAGCTGTTCAGCTTCCTCCTCCAAGTCAGATTCCGACAGGGGCATGACAATATAAATAATTATATTATATTAATTATATATAATTTTAATATAATAATATAATATAATATAATATAATATAATATAATATAATATAATATAATATAATATAATATAATATAATATAATATAATATATCATATCATATCATATCATATCATATCATATCATATCATATCATATATTATTATGCTATGCTATGCTATGCTATGCTATGCTATGCTATGCTATGCTATGCTATGCTATGCTATGCTATGCTATTCCAGTCCATTAGGATTTGTGGCTGTGGACTATTCCTGGCCCTGAATAGGACTCAGGGGATAAACCAAAATCCCAATTTCTGCATGCTCCTTTCAGGTTGTGGGTCCAGTCAGGGACAGGCTGTAGATTGTACAGTTTGCAATAACTCATGAGCATGTGAATCAACCAAAACAGCTCCTAACCATACAGCAATTTAACAACCTCTTTTTTTCTCTCTGTTTTCCTTTTAGCTAACAGTTCCCTGCTGGGAGGCGGCGGCGGTAAGTTTTCTAATTGATAGATATTTTTTTTCCTCCTCCACAACTTTGCAATTAATATCTCGGCTGATTGAGAAGGGAAGGAAAATAGGATCCGGGCGCACGGCAGGTGGCTGGCCCAGCAGATGTTTGGGGTGTAAAGAAGGCCCAGTTGGATTGGATCTAGTTCACATCTTGCCCAGCTGTGACAAAAGCAGATGCTCCCTGCCAGCTGATGTGATCCCTATGGCCATGCAGAATTTGTGAGACTACACAACCCATCCTCTTTGATTGCTGGCCGTGATGGGAACCAGAGGCCTGTTGCACCTTTTACTTTACCCTATTTCACTTCCACGTTCACCTTGGCTTTCACTTTCACTTCCACCTTACTTCATTTTCCCCTTCTTTCTCTTTTACGTTCACTTTCACTCAACATAGGTTTCGCTTTCACCTAACTTCACTTCTGCCTTCACCATCACCTTCATTCACACTTTCACCAAATTTCACTTCCACCTTCGTTCACTTTCACCTAACTTCACTTTTGCTTTCACTTTCACATAATTTCACTTTTGCTTTCACCTTTCCTTTCACTTTCACTCCACTTCCTCCTTCGGCTTCTCCTTCATCTCCGCCTTCACCCTCGGTTTCACTTTCACCTTTCACTTTTACTTCCACTTTATTTTACTTTCACTTTCACTTTATCCCCTTCGCTTCTTTGCTTCGTTCTGTTTTATTTCTTTCATTTTTTAAAAATCAAAAGTAGCCAGTGCCTCCTCCCTTGCTTGTAAAGTGACTCTTTCTCTACGTCCTGCGGTTTCTTTCGGTGTCTGTCACTCAAGAACTCATATTAACTTTGCCCTCATGTTGTTGCCTTAGTGAATAATAGCCATTGCAAAGCCAGTCCTGCATTTATTTCTCTTTTTGGGGGGATGTGGTGGGGAGAATCGAAACCATCTGCCATGAAACTCTGCCTCTCTTCACATTCATGAAAATAATGTTTTTTGGAACTGGGCATGTTGTGGGAATGTGTTTTTCTTGCATGTTATGTGAACGTGTGTTTATGTGAACTTCCATTGCTGGAGGATTTTAAGAGGAGGAGATTGGACAGCCATTTGCTTGAAATGGTGTAGGGGGTTGGGCTAGAAGGACCTCCAAGGTCCCTTCCAACTCTGTTATTCTCTTCCCTGTGATTTCTAGACCCTGTTTAAGAATTTATGGATTGTTTTCTAAATTCAGCCGGTGGTGGATTCTTCTATAAACCACTGCTTGGGGAAATCTGTATTTTAGCAATTTTTGTGAACTGTATCGCTGTTTGCTCTGCTTATTTTCCTGGGATGCAGCCTTAGGAGGCTTCTTGTTATCACATTTCTATTCTGCTTCTTAGGGAGAGACAAAAATTCTGAGTGAAAATTTATCCCAGAAATCCCCAAAATGCTTGTGATAGCAGTTCATTTACATCATCGATTTAGCAAGGCCATTAAAAAAATGAAATTGGTCGATCAGTCAGATGGTTGGCAGAATAGAAAACAAACTTTCGCGTACAGTAAAAGAGAAAAAGAAATGTATAAAGAAATGACTTTTCCTTTCATCTCAACAAATATAAATAATTTTAGTAATTTATCACTTTCTCTTAATGTTTTCTTTTTCCCATATCACTTCTCTTCTCTATAAACACATCCTTAAAGCCTCATTGTTCAATCCTGAACAAGAGGACCGGAAAAGGAAACAATTTGGCTTACGAGAGAGGAAGTGGCCATGATCCCCCTCATTGGTTGTAGCTGGGGAGAATAGTATATAACAGAGACAGTTAAAACACAAGGTTGCCAGAAGCAAAGTGTGTTTTATTTTGGGCTGAAGTTATCTTGGTTGGCCTCCTTCCAACAGACTGTGCCTTGTTATCTCCTTGAAGTTTGGTAATTACTTATCCTAGTCCGTTGTGGAAATTCCTTCATTATAGTTTGTTTTAGTTTTTTATTTCACCTCCATCTGCTCATTAAGTTCAGATGGTATTGCTTTCTTTTGAAGACTATTTTTGAATAAGTTTAATCTCCAGCCGAGAACTATTGAACAACGGGGCCAAGTTGGAGGCATTAAAGGACATTCATTTACATTTTCGATTTTATTACATTAGTGTTCCACTCCGGGTCATCACACCGGCATTCACCTAAATGAAGCCAACAACTGCAGTGAATCCTTGTGGCAAGAAAAGTCATAAAATGGGGCAAAACTCACCACTGTCTCGCTTAGCGTGGGAAATTTGGGGCTCCATCTTGGTCGTAATTCGAGGGCTACCTATAGCGGGCGAGGCAAGAGGCTCACAGTGGGCCTCCTCTAAGTTTCTCAGCCTGTAAATATTGACAGCGGGAGAATTGTACTTTCAGACCAGCCAGACTGTCAAGCTAGCTTTACAATAAAACAGAATTAAATTTATCCGGTTGCGATTTCTGTCTGGTGTCTCCTGCAAGGCTGACACATTTTGGAGGACCAAAGACTCTCTTGGGATCCCTGTCTCCTGCCTAGTATTAAAGCTTTCTGTGCTACATGAGAGATTCTTTTCAAGCTGCCCAAATCCAACACACTCAAGCGAACATTCCTCACATATCTTGTCAACCGACTTGTTGGATTTCCACCTCTTGTAGGTCCTGGTTTTATTTGTTTGTATCCTAAATCTGTTTACTGGCCCCTGAATAAGATCAGAAAGCATCAGGAAACATCAGGATCGAAAGCATCCCTGAATAAAAGCCAGCGTTCTTCGCTGCCCACCAAAAATAAAAATGAAGTAAGAACAGAAAATAAACCAAGTGTGGCTGCAGCTGTATTTTGCCTTCCTTTTAAACATTGCCAAAAAAAAACCAAAAAAAACCCACGAAAAAACCCCCCCAATCTTTCAAGGACTATAATCATCAGGTATTTCCATCTTTTTATTTGGCAGTGAAATGAGCCATTTCTTGCAATGATGGTTGAACAGGGATACATGCTGGCTTGTGGACGGAGAAGGGAATCTCGGTCTTTTTTTTAAGCAAACCGGCTTGCTTTCCATTTAACCAGTTTTCTCTTTGGGTCCTTCTCCAAATTTTTCACCGCCGTTCTTGGCGGCCAGAAAACGTGGATGTAAGAAAACGAAAACAAAAAACCAAGCACATTTTTAGGACAAGACGCATACAAACACATATGTGAGAAACGTGCTCGAAGGAGAGGGAAAAAATATATTTTAACCGACGCAAGCTTTCCTGTCATTTTTTTTTCTTCCTCTTCTTCTTTTAATCTACGGCTTAGTTCTTAAATGCCACGGAATGGATTTATAAATAAGCATATTTGAAGCTCACTTGGGCTAGAAATAAATTAAGTCTCCCACCCCTCTATGAAAGGGGGGGGGGAAATCCCCCCTCCCCTTCTCCCCCACCTGCCCTCATTTTCAAGAAAGTTTGGTAGAAAAGTTCAGGCGAGACCGGTTATTCCCACAGAGCAACACTGGACAACCTCTTCCGACAGCCAATGATTATGCAAGCAGCCGTGAGAGGATACAAATTAGTCCTCGACTTACAACCATTCATTTAGTGACTGTTCGAAATCACAACAGCACTGAAAAAAGTGACTGAAGGCCATTTTCCCCACTTACAACCGTTGCAGTATCCCCGATGGTCTCGTGATCAACATTCAGAGGCAATGGACTCGTAGTTATGACGGTCGCAGTGTCCCCGGGTCACGTGGTCCCCTTTTGTGACCTTCTGATGAGCAGAGTCAATGAGGGAAGCCCGATTCACTTAACAGCCGTGCCCCCTTAACTTAACAACTGCAGCAATGCAGTTCGCAACGGTGGCACGGAAGGTCGTACAATGGAGCAAAGCTCGGTTAACAAATGTCTCGCTTAAGCAGTGGCAATGTTGGGCTGTGGCCGTAAGTCAAGGACAAGCCATGTTTGTGAACGGCGGTGAGGCCCCTGGCCCTCCCTGAGTCTCGCAGACGTCTCAAGACTCAACTAGGTAACATAATCAGTGCCAGAAGGGAATGGAGTTTGTGGAAAGGAAGAGGAGGAAGACAATGACAACTGTGGGCTCCTTGGTACCCTCTCAACTTGGCGGTTATCTTGCAGACATTTGATGACCCAACTAGGGAACATTATCAGTATTAGGAGAAAGGGGAGGTTGCAGGGAGGAGGAGGAAGAGGAGGACTGTGGGTTCCTTGGTGCTCTCTGAGCTGGGTGGTTTTCTTGCAGATGTTTCATGGCCCAACTAGGGAATGTCATCAGTGCTAGAAGGGACAGGGGGTTGCGGAGAGGAGGAAGGAGGAGGTGGAGAAGGAGGAGGAGGAGGTAGAGGAGGAGAAGGAGAAGGACTACATGGCCCTTAGTGCTCTCTGAGCTTCGTGGTTTTCTTACAGATGTTTCATTACCAAACTAGGCAACGTTATCAATGCTAGAAGGGAATGGGCTTTGGAGGAGGAGGAGGAGGAGGAGAACGACGACTGTGGGGTCCTCGGTGTTCTTTGAGCTTGGTGCTTCTCTTGCACACCTAACTTTGGTAACACTACAACTTGCAACAACGAAGGGGCTGTTTACAATTCTGCAAAAACAAAAACAAAAAACCCCGCCATTAAGGAGTGCAGCCCAGCCCTTGCTGAGTCCAAATATTTGCAAAGCCAGCCTTGCAGTCGAGCCTGCCAGCAAGCCAAAGAGATGAAGGGGTCTAGCAAACAAAGCCCTTCCTCCCCACCTTCCCCAAGGCTGCCCCCTCCCAGCAACCTCCTTGCCAGCATTAATGGGTCTCTTATTTATGTCTGAACCCGGGTGATCCCATTTGGTTTCACTCGTTAAAACTTCGAACTTGTGAAGCCTTTTTTTCCTCTTTTTTTTTTTTGGCATGTTGATAAACAAGGACCAAGGGGGTGGGGGATTTATTCTCCCATCCATTAACCTGTGCTCCCCCGGGTTGCAAATAAACCCTGATGCTGCAAACTTAGCAGTGACCCTTCTTTCGCCCCTCCCCTTTCTTCCTCCGCCCCTCCAGCTAGCCAGGATTGCCTTCTTATGGGGAGGAATTGACAGGAAGAGAATCATGCAGGAGGCCTGGCTAAATCTGGCCCTATCTGCCTTTCCATAGCCTGCCTGCTTGGAAAAAATGGTTTTTCTAAGCATGTAGTCCTCAAGGTATTTGAGCAAAAGAGGCTGGGATTTGAACCAGCCTCTGTGCTGGCTGGTGGAAACTTTAATCCTTGACCAAGTGGCCTTGGGGCAAGATGGGCAGCAAATAAATGTAATCCATCAGTTGGTCAGTCAATCCCCAGCATGAATTCTGGCCAAGGAAAGGAAAACAGAGGGAAGGAAGAGGGAGAGAGGGAAGGGGGAGGGAGGAAGGAAGGAGAAAGGAAGCAGAAAGAAAGAAAGAAAGAAAGAAAGAAAGAAAGAAAGAAAGAAAGAAAGAAAGAAAGAAAGAAAGAAAGAAAGAAAGAAAGAAAGAAAGAAAGAAAGAAAGAAAGAAAGAAAAAGAAAGGGACTGAGGGAGGGAGGGGAGAAGGAGGGAGAGGAGGGAGGAAAGGAAAACAGAAGGAAGAGGGAGGGGAGGGATTGGGAAGGAAGGAAGGAAGGAAGGAAAAAGAAAGAGAAAGAAAGAGAAAGGGAGAGAGGGAAGGGGGAGGGAGGAAGGAAGGAGAAAGGAAGCAGAAAGAAAGAAAGAAAGAAAGAAAGAAAGAAAGAAAGAAAGAAAGAAAGAAAGAAAGAAAGAAAGAAGGGACTGAGGGAGGGAGGGGAGAAGGAGGAAGAGGAGGGAGGAAAGGAAAACAGAAGGAAGAGGGAGGGGAGGGATTGGGAAGGAAGGAAGGAAGGAAGGAAAAAGAAAGGAAAAGAAAGAGAAAGGGAGAGAGGGAAGGGGGAGGGAGGAAGGAAGGAGAAAGGAAGCAGAAAGAAAGGAAGAAAGAAAGAAAGAAAGAAAGAAAGAAAGAAAGAAAGAAAGAAAAAGAAAGAGAAAGAAAGGGACTGAGGGAGGGAGGGGAGAAGGAGGAAGAGGAGGGAGAAAAGGAAAACAGAAGGAAGAGGGAGGGGAGGGATTGGGAAGGAAGGAAGGAAGGAAGGAAAAAGAAAGAAAAAGAAAGAGAAAGGGAGTGAGGGAAGGAAGGAAGGAAGGAAGGAGATAAAACCCAAAAGAAACCACCAGAGGGATTGAAATCACTTTCTCCATCTAGAGGAGGACACACCTATCTCCCTGCCTGCCTGACATGTGACTCACTTAAAACCTGGTTAAGATTGATGCCACTGAAAACAGTCATCCTGACAACTGGGAGTCTCTCTTTCGTGGCTCCCAGAGGGACTAAAAATAGCTCTCCTGAAAAATGCTCCTGTCGAAGCACATCTGGACAGAGGCATCCTCCAGATGTTGCCTGCACACCTGGAAGCTGAGCATCCTTAAAGATTTGGCTTGGCTTGGGAAAGAAGGGGGTTGTTTTTCTGAAGGAGACGCCCCCCCCCAAACACACGTGTGTGTGTGTGTGTGTGTGTGTGTGTGTGTGTGTGTAATCTGGGAAGCCGGGTGGGGGGTGGGGGTGGGGGCGTTTAGATGATGAAAACAAAAACAAAAATAGTTTGCAAAAGCAGCAAAATTTACTTCTGCAAATAAAGCAGCCATGGCAGAAAAACCCAAACCAACAAGGTCAAAAAAAAAATTACAACATTTAGTGCAATGAAATTTTTGCGTCTGTCGCTGCAGCTAGTCCTCAACATACAACCACAATTGGGGCCAGAATTTCCATTGCTAAAGGAAGCAGCTATTTGGTGAGTCGAGCTTGATTTTGCAGCCTTTTTCTGCCAGGGTTGTTAAGCGAGTCACTGTAGTTGTTAAGCGGATCGTGCGGTCATTAAGCAAATCCAACTTCCCCCCATTGAATTTGCTGGCTGGGAAGGTCACAGGGGGCCATCATGTGACCCCAGGATGCTGCAACAGCCCTCAATTCAACCCAAGCCCCTGAATTTTGCTTCCATGACCATACGGAGGCTCTCATGGTCGTATGTCCAAGGACTGGTCCTAAGTCACTTTTTTCAGTGCCCATGTGACTTCAGACAGTCGTTAGCGAGTGGTTGTATGTTGAGGACTCCCTGTAGCCTGTATGCTTCTTGCTTCTGATGGCCGATATTCATTGCACACCCCTAGCAATAATGCTGGGCATTACATATCTTTGCTTTTTCAGCTACGTCATTTTATCCGCGAGTGAAATTGAAAAAATAATAATAATAATAATAATAATTGCAAAGTACGTGTCTCCGCAGCCACCGGCCCCACCCCTAAAGCAATTTTTGTAAATCCTTCTTTGATTTCATTTACTGGACTAAACCTCTCAGGAAAAGGCATTCACCGTCCCCTCCAAATTTCATATAACAAACAAAAGCTCAGGCGAGCGGACCATTTGTGAGATTGAACAGGGTGAATTCTCTCTCCTTCCTTTTCAGCTTTTGAAAGCCAAGATTGGTGGATAGACTGGAGATCAAGCTTGACAGGTCCTCCTTTCTCCCCTCTTCATCATCGTCCTCCTCCTCCTCCCTTTCCACCCGCACCCATTCAGCTGCCACTTCGCCGGTGTCCTTGTCCAGAACTACAATTTCAGTCCATTACTTTAAGTTTCTTTTTTATTATTATTATTATTTCCGACTGCCTTTAAAAGTTGTTTTGCAATCAAATTAAAAAGAGAGGAAGAAAGAGACTGAGCATTTTGCTTGAGGGGGACGAGATGGATGCCCTTCCGCTAATGCACTCTCCTGCTACTAAGTGCCATAAATCTCGGTGTGGTGTTAAAAAGCTGGACCTATTCGTAAAAATCCCCCATAAATCTCTGTCGGGCTGAGCTAATGAAGAAAACAACAAACTGTCAATCAGGGAAGCTTCCACAAGCTTCCTCTTCCTGATCCTCCCAAAAGCTGCTTACACAAGATGTCAAAGGATAGTTTCCTTTAAAAAACAACAGCGAACATTATATTCAAGGTAAGGTAGAGAAAAGCTGGATTTTTACCCTGTCGTTGCAATCAATCATTTGTGCCCGTTTTCATTTTATTTATTTACTGTATGGCATCTACAGAGGTCATGCAATGTACAAGCTTGTTTAAATGTGCTGGATTCCCAGGAAAAGGGAAAGAGGAAAGGAAAGGAAGAGAGGAAGGAAGGAAGGAAGGAAGGAAGGAAGGAAGGAAGGAAGGAAGGAAGGAAGGAAGGAAGGGAAAGAGAAGGAGAGAAAAGAGAAAGGAAAGGAAAGGAAGGAAGGAAGGAAGGAAGGAAGGAAGGGAAAGAGAAGGAGAGAAAAGAGAAAGGAAAGGAAAGGAAAGGAAGGAAGGAAGGAAGGAAGGAAGGAAGGAAGGAAGGAAGGGAAAGAGAAGGAGAGAAAAGAGAAAGGAAAGGAAAGGAAGGAAGGAAGGAAGGAAGGAAGGGGAAAGAAAGAGAAAGAGAAGGAGAGAAAAGAGAAAGGAAAGGAAAGGAAGGAAGGAAGGAAGGGGAAAGAAAGAGAAAGAGAAGGAGAGAAAAGGGGAAGGGAAGGAAGGAAGGAAAGGAAGGAAGGAAGGAAGGAAGGAAGGAAGGGGAAAGAAAGAGAAAGAGAAGGAGAGAAAAGAGAAAGGAAAGGAAGGAAGGAAGGAAGGGGAAAGAAAGAGAAAGAGAAGGAGAGAAAAGGGGAAGGGAAGGAAGGAAGGAAGAGGAAAGAAAGAGAAAGAGAAGGAGAGAAAAGAGAAAGGAAAGGAAGGAAGGGAAGGAAGGAAGGGGAAAGAAAGAGAAAGAGAAGGAGAGAAAAGAGAAAGGAAAGGAAAGGAAGGAAGAAAGGGGAAAGAAAGAGAAAGAGAAGGAGAGAAAAGGGGAAGGGAAGGAAGGAAGGAAGAGGAAAGAAAGAGAAAGAGAAGGAGAGAAAAGAGAAAGGAAAGGAAGGAAGGGAAGGAAGGAAGGGGAAAGAAAGAGAAAGAGAAGGAGAGAAAAGAGAAAGGAAAGGAAAGGAAGGAAGAAAGGAATAGGAAAGAAAGAGAAAGAAGGAGAGAAAAGAAAAAGGAAAGGAAGGAAAGGAAGGAAGGAAGGAAGGGGAAAGAAAGAGAAAGAGAAGGAGAGAAAAGAGAAAGGAAAAGAAGGAAGGAAGGAAGGAAGGAACGGGAAAGAAAGAGAAGGAGAGAAAAGGGGAAGGGAAGGAAGGAAGGAAGAGGAAAGAGAAGGAGAGAAAAGAGAAAGGAAAAGAAAGGAAGAAGGTGGGAGTGATGGAAGAAGGCAAGCAGGAAAACAGGCATATAGGAAGCAAGGAAAGGAGCAATTTTTATTGTTTATTTTTTAAAAAATTGGGATGTGCAATTCTGCATCTTGTCAACTTAACCATCAATCAGAATAGAGCTGGAAGGGACCTTGGAGGTCTTCTAGTCCAACCCCCTGCTCAGGTGGGAGACCCTCTACCATTTCAGACAAGTGACTGTCCTAGTCCCTTCTTGAAATCCTCCAGTGATGGAGCCCCCACAACTTCTGGTGGCTAGCAGTTCCACTGGTTAATTGTCCTCACTGTCGGGGAATTCCTCCTTAATTCCAGGTTGCTTCTCTCCTTAGTTAGTTTCCATCCGTTGCTTCTTGTCCTGCCTTCTGGTGCTCTGGAAAAGAAGTTGTCCATTCTCCTCTTTGGGGCAGCCCCTCAAATACTGGAAGACTGCTATCACATCCCCAATAGTCCTTCTTTTCTGTAGACCAGTCAAGCCCAATTCCTGCAACCATTCTTCATATGTTTTAGTCTCCGGGCCTTTCATCATCTTAGTTGCTCTTCTCTGCACTTTCCCCAAAAATCTCAGTGTCTTTTTTTGTAATGTGGGGACCAAAACTGGATGCAGTATTCCAGATCTGGTCTTAATTAACTCGCTTGCTCTTCGAGGTGTGTTTGAAACCGACGAAAAATCCCTGCTGGATGGCGGCTTGTCTGCCTGTTGGACAAGCTCTCACTGTGTCCCTCTTTCTGCAAACAGTCCTTCAGGCTGGAGGAAGGAGGTGCTCGCAGCAGCTAGAAAGGAATTCCTTTCTCCTTTCCTTTCCTTTTTATACCAGATTTTTAAGCCTTTCCCTCGGCACCTGGTGCTGCTTCTTGGGGGGGGAGGAAATCATTCATTTCTTTAAGAATTTCTGCTCCATCACGTTCTTTCCCTAGAGTTTGAAATGTGGGTGTCTGGGGAGATGGGTTTTTTTCTTTTCCTTTCCTTAGAAAATCTGCTATATTGCTCAAAAGCCTCAAAAAGCTCTGCGGGCAGTCCTCCATTTACGTTCACAATGGAGGCCAAAATTTCTGTTGTTAAGCGAGGCATTGGTTAAGTGAGTTTTGCTCCATTTGACAACCTGTCCTGCCAGCGTTGTTAAGGAAATCACTGCGGTTCTTAGCGATATGGTTGTTCAGTGAATTTTGCCCCATTTTGCCACCTTTCTGGCCGAAGTTGTTAAGTGAATCAATGTTGCAGTTCGCTGGCAACGGGTGGGGACAGCTGAGGTCTCAGAGAGCCAGGACTCAGATGAGGGGCCTGCGTGTGAGGCAGGGATGGTGCCAGGACCATCAGGGAGTGGAGGGCTGCCTTCGGAGATGGTGGAGGCTGGCAGCAGTGAGGAAGAGGTTCCCAAGGAGCCTATGCCAAGCACGCGTGTGTGTGCAGGGCTGCTCGAAGGAAAAAGCAGCTGCAGCAGCACGGGCAACTCGGGAGTAAGGCTGCAACGTAATGGCCCCTCCCTTAAGAGATAAAAGCCAGCTGAGAAACCGCAGTTCTTTGCAGGAAGCAAATAAGTTTTTACACTCAAGCCTTGTGGACGTTAGGGATATCTGAGTTGGTGTTTGGAGACACTTTGGTTTATTGTTTAAATCAACTTTATCTGGTGTTCTTGGCAGCCTTGCCTCTTTCTTATTGGAGCTAATTAGTTGGAAGCAGCCTTTTATCCGCGAAGGAACCTGATTCGTAAATGAAACATTCAAAGGTTGTGCTGTTACCTTTGTCTCATGTTTGCTCTCTTGGAGCCAGGTTCGGGTCAGAACAATCATTGCAGTTTGTGAAGTTAGTCACGCAGTTGTTAAGGGAATCCAGCATTTACTTGGCTTGTCAAAAGGTTGTAAAAGGGGATCACGTGACCCCAGGACACTGCGACCGTCATAAATACGAGTCAGTGGCCAAGCATCTGAATTTTAAACACATGCTGCAACAATTGTAACTCTGAAAAAGGGATGCTAAGTCTCTTTATTTCAGTACCATTGTAACTTTGTACAGTCACTAAATGAACTGTCATACGTTGAGGACTACCTGTTAGGTGACTGCAGTTTGTCCCAGTGATTATTATCTGTGGTGGCTATGCCGATGGTTCCTCCCATCTTGTATTATTGGTTTTATATCAATGAATGCAAAAATAAAATATGTGGCTTTCTCTGTTCCGCTTGTGTTTCTCCTGTTTGAAATGTTGAAAACGAGAGACGAAGCCCCTCAAAATGGTTGCATTACCTCTTCTCTTTAGCAGGAGGGGAGCAGATGTATACAAATAATCTGAATTTCAGATCCTTCGGGCAGCTGCCTGTGTTTTTTTTTTTTTTTCCCCAAACGGCACCTCCTGCACATATATTTTTTTAAAACTCCCTCTCCCCTTCTCTTAGATTCAGGGGACCTTTTGGGCAACTCTGCCACTGCCTGAGAGGGGAGGGGGAAACATTCAAAGGCTGGGTCCAGATTTGGAGACCCCTCCCTCCAATTCTGTGAGGTCCAAAGGCCTCGATTGAGAGGGGGGGGTGTCTTCTCGCCCCCTGTCCGTTGCCCAAGCCATTCGCTCATCCTTGCAAAGTGATTTGCTCGCCTCCTGGCCCACGAGGGAGGGAAGCCGCGCCAAGCTTCAAATTGGGCCCGTTTTGCAATCCCTGCCCAAAAAATCTCGCTTGGCACTAAACTTCTTTCCAGCCAATTGGGGAAAACACACACACACACAAAGAAAATGACGTTTGATTGGGTCGATAGGAGCCCAGAGGGGAGAGAAGGAAAAAACCCACCTCACCTTCCTTGTTTTAATTAATGCTGTTATTATGATTATCCTTCCTCACACTCTCCTGAACCCCCCCTTTCTTTTTTTAAAGGCACCATACTGGACCCATTTCTCCTAACTAAGGCAAACTGGCCCTTGGGTTCTAAAGCAGCCGTTAAATCAATGGCCAGGCCTGGGTTCCCCATCTTGCCTCTCCTCCTTGTTTATTAGGGCTGACATGTTGACTCTGCGATAAGAAACAGGCCTTTCAACGAGAGATTTGTGTTCTATTTTTCAATTACCACCAGTCTTTCTGTGCCACTTTGGCACTAAAGGGATAATAAATGTATTGGAGCGTTTCAATTATTCATCGAGAAATCATGGATGGGCCACAGTCATTGCAAGGGCCGCCGAGGCTGCCCAGGCACGAGTGGATGATTTAATTCCACAAACTCTTTCTGGTTTGGGGTGTGTGTGTGTGTGTAGTGGTCTCTCTGCTCTCCGTCCCCACTGCCTTTTAAAAAAATTTATTATTTTATTTTATTTTATTTTATTTTATTATTATATTATATTATTATATGTTATTATTTTATTTTTATTTTATTATATTTATTTTATATTTTATTTTATTTTATTTTTATTTTATTTTATTTGTTTTGTTTTGTTTTTATTTCTCTTCCTTCCCCCCCCCACCAATAGATAGATATTCCTTGCCTTTTGAGCCCAACCTTTCTATTGCTAAAGCAAGACAGTTGTTAAGTCCGTTTTGCCCCATTTCCCGACCTTTTTTTGCCCCGTTGTTAAAGTGAAATCCCTGCAGTTGATAAGCCAGCTACCAGATGATGAAGTGAATCTGGCTGGTCAGAAGGTTGCAAAAGAAGATCTCGTGACACACACCCCCCGGGACACCGCGACCATCATAAGTACGAGTCGGTTGCCAAGCATATGAATTTTGATCACGTGACCGTGGGCAGGCTGCGACAGTCATAAGGGTGAGGATCAGCCATAAGTCACTTTTTTCAGTGCTGTTCTAACTTTGAAGAGTCCCTCAGAACAAGCAATTGTACGTGGGAATTCATTGCCGTTCACAATTTCCTGTTGTGATTTATACAGCGCTGACCGTGGTCCTGATATTTTATGCCTCGCTTCGACCGTCCTAGAGTGAACCATTACAATATATTCAATTATTCCAATCCATTCACACCATCCTGACAAATTATATTCTCCACTTCCTTTTGTAAGTCCCTCATTTACTCATTTGCATGTGTTCATCCTCCTGTTCTTTTGTTCCATTTCCTTCCCTTTCTAATTGATCATTCTAATTCATCATGTTCCTTCAAAACGTCTCATTAAAAAATGCAATACATTAATAAAAACGAGCGGCCCTCCCACCCCCATCCCCCGGGGATGGATGGAAAACTGCTTACTGATATTCATATATATATATATATATATATGTTTTCTTAAGTTTTAAGTAAGACTCACAAACACCATACAGAAGCCTGATGATGGCAGATGAGATTCTGCTGGAATGTTGCTACAACTTTAAAAGCACCACGTGGGAAAATACCCGAACAAAGCTGAATGCCAGACATATATATATATATATATATATATATATAGGTTTGGACTTCAACTCCCAGAATCCCCACACCAGAATTCCCTGGGGGATCCCTGGGAGTTGTAGCCCAGACTGTTGTAATTCTACTCCAGCCTTCCAGTTAGAACAGAGTTTAATCTCAGGAACTTTAAGAGGTCTGGACTAGAACTCCCAGAATTCCCCAGCCTGTGAAGGCTGGGGAATTCTGGGAGTGGTAGTCCAGACTGTTATAACTGTAGCCCAGCCTACCAGTTGAGAGCAGAGTTTTTCAACCACCGCAACTTTAAGAGGTCTGGGCTTCAACTCCCAGAATTCCCCAGCCAGCATGCTACCTGGGTAATTCTGGGAGTTGTAGTCCAGATTTTAAAAAAAAAAAAAAGTTGCAGGGATTGAGGGTCCTGAATGAAAGGCATCTGAACAGATCTGGCTTTGATCCTGCAGGGAGCAGCGCATTTCCCCTGCCCCCCCCCAAGCACCGGGTGTCCTTAATATCTGGAAATCTCTTGGAGTGACCTCTGCAGCGGACGCTGGTCTGGCCAAGGCATATTCCAACCCCCTCTCTACGTCCGTCGGCAGAGCCCATTTGAACCAGCGGGGACAAGGGAAGGATTCATCCTAACCTCCCGTGCACTCTGGCAGCGGCGCCTCTTTTGACTGGGGAGGTGGGTAGTGTGTGGAGACATGAATGGGGCCCCTGTTGACGCTTTTTCCAAGCTTTTCAGACAGTCATGGCGGGGGCCCTTTGCTTCATCACCCCCCGAAAGAAAAGAGGGATTGTATGCGAGAAGTTCCCCCGCAACGGACAATCTGTAGACATTGTCAAAAATGGAGGGAGGGGCAGACAGAGAATGCCAGGGCCTGACTTCCCCCCTTCTTTCTTCCCTGCCCCCTCCCCCAGGACCAAAGGCTAGACACTTGATGGTGAAAAAAGCATCCCCGGGGCGTAGCCCCGTTGTCATCCATGAACATGTTGATCTGTGTTTTGTTTTTTTTGCAACCATGCTGGAAAAGGGTGGCTGGGTGAGCGTTGGAAGCCAAGAGGAGATGCTGTGGAGTTTGAGGGGTCTTTTCATTTCACAACCCAGCTGGGTAACAGCATCAGCGCTAGAAGGGAGTGGGGCTGGAGGAGAATGGCCGTGGTCCTCAGTGCTCTCTGAACTGGGTGGTTTTCTTGCAGACATTTCATGACCCAGCTAGCTAGCATATTCAGTGCTAAAAGGTCGGCAGAGAGGAGGAAGGGATGAAAGGAGAGGAGGTGGAGGACGAGAAGGAAGGAGGTGCTCTCTGAGCTTAGTGGTTTTCTTGCAGACATTTCATGACCCAAGTAGGAAACATCATCCATACTAGAAAGGTGGGGTTTGTGGAGAGGAGGAGGAGGCACAACTCAACTAGGGAACTAGTGCTTGAAGGGGCAATAGCAGCAAACCCCTCCCTTCTAGCAGTGATGGTATTACTTAGTTTGGTCCTGAAATATCTGCAAGAAAAAAACCCACCCAGCTCAGAGAGCACGAAGGTGCCCTCATTTCAACTCCCGAGTTTCAATATTCTCTTTTATTGCTTTTGGAGTTTGTTTTCTTCCTCTTCCACAAATGCCAAAGTGTCACCCATCCGCCCACCCATCCTTTCCTGGCTATCACCCACCAGATTCCTGGAAAATATTGTTTTGGCGGGCCAGCTCCCAATCCATCCTCCAGCCCTCGGGCCCAACGCAGAGGTTCCCACGCCTTCAAGGACCCTTTTCTAGACAGCAGGAGATTGTCTTTCTGGGCTTGGCTATCAGGGCAGGTTCAGGGGACGATGGGCGGCGATGCGACAGAAATGCACCAGGGGTTGTTTTTTTTTTTCATAAAGGAAATGACTGTGGCCGTGATGAATGAACTGCATTGTGCTTGAGCCTGTTATGAAAGCTTGATTTTGTCCAGAGGCCAACAGAAATCTGATTGATCTGAAGGGTTGTGAGACCGCAACTGAAAAAGCCGTGGTTTTTCCCTGTCTCCTCTACGAACACCAGGCCACCGGTTTGTGTGTATGTGACTGTGTGTGTGCTGTGCACGCACCTAGAGAAGTTCCCTCACCTTTTCATCACGGGTATTTGTATGTGGATCTTCGGTTATTTGGGTTTTCTCCCGCGTAAAATTGGTAGGTAGATTTTTTTGCCACACTAAAAGCCTCCGATACAGGAAACACAATGTTCCCAGCCAATCAAGACAAAAAAAAAAGCTACAAAACAGACAGAAGATGTTAGAAACATCAATCAAGCAGAACACAGCAAACTCCAAGACCAATAAACACAGACCAAGACACCCAACCAATCAGGATGAAGAAAAAATCATTCTGGCACAGCAGTAGGCTAGCCCCAAATTTAAAACTGAAACGGCCATGAAAGTCTGACACACAGACGAACACAATACTGCCTGATGATGGCAGATGAGATTCTGCTGAAACGTTGCTACAACTTTAAAAGAACAACTACAATGACGTGGGAAAATACCCGAACAAAGCTGAATGCCATACATGTAAGTACCCGCGAGAAATTAAGAAAATATATATATATTGAATCCTCTGCAGAGAGGGTGGTTGACACAGAGAAAAATTGGAATTGTGCAGTTAGTGCTCGATTTACAACAGCTCTTCATTTAGTGACCGTTCAAATTTACAATGGCACTGAAAAATGTGACAACTACCGTTTTTCACAGTTCATGTGCAGCACCCCCCAGGATCATCTGAGCAAAATTCAGGTGTTTGACCACTGACTCGTATTTATGACAGTTGCAGTGTCCCTAGGACAGTGTGATCCCCTTAGTTGGGAAGCCAACTTATCAACTCCAACGATTCACGCAACAGCCGTGGCAAGAAACGTCATAAAATGGGGCACTTAACAAATGTCTCACTTAAACAACAGAAATTTTGGGCTCAGTTTGACAGTAAGTCACGAACCACCTGTATTTTCAATACATTCTTAAATACTTAAAAAATATCTTAGCTAAAATAAACATAAATAAAAAGAAAAGAGAGAAAAGAATCAAAATAAGAACGGTCCATTCCCATCAACAATCCCGTTGGGACATGTCTTCCAAAGGTTACAGACAGGTCATTACTCCAAGTATATATCAGCAGAAACTGGAAATTGAAACTGGGATCACTGGAAAAGACAAAAATACATACAGTCAGCCTGCAACAATTCATTTAGTGACCACAAATTTTGGGCTCCATTGTGGTTGTAAGTTGAGCTACCTGTATACCCCTTTGCCACATCATTATGATTCCTTGCCCAGCTGCCATTTTTTTCCTTTAAAAGAAAAAGAAAAAGAGAAGTGAGAGAGAGAGAGAGAGAAAATTCACCTCTCAAAAAATTATGTTAAAATGCAGACTGGGAAATTTACGTGAACAAAGAAGAACATCAAGATAATTTTTCCTGTTAAAAAGAGAGGGAAAAAAAATAATAAAGGCTTCCAATTAGATTTCCCTTTAACAATCTTGTTGGATATGAAAAATCACCCTAAGTAAATGAAGTATTGAAAAAATAACTAAATGAAATGAGATGGGCCTTTTTATTAGGGGCTGGTTCGAAGCCAAGGCAGTTAAAGGGATTTTAAAAAAAAAGGAATTCTGCATTTAGAGAGAGAAGGAATTAGAGGCTGAACTTGCAAAAGTAAAAAGAAACAACGGAGAAAGGTGGCAAGCAGCGCTTGGTGGATTTGAATCTCTCTGCAGGGGAGTGAAGGGGCTGGGTTTCCTACGGATACAATCAATAAAAGCAATTTTAATTTTCATCAGCACTTGGATTCCCTCCTTCCTGGCTGCCTGTGGCAAGTGATTCATGGGCTTCGAACCGCGGAGGCCGCCATTAGGAGCACTTTCCTTGGCGCAAAACAAACAGCCGGATTGGAAAAATGGATGGCGGGAAGGAATAGAAAAAGGACACATTCAAGGCAGAGTCCTCAACTTACAGCTGCAGTGGGGGAGCCCTGAGCCTTTGGGATAGACACATTCAAATGCAGGCAGTTCTCAACTTATGACCAAAGTGGGAGCCCAAGCCACGGGGAAGGACACATTCGATAGACGTAATCCTCAACGTATGACCACGGTTGAGCCCCAAATTCCCGTTGCTGAGCGAAACAGTGGAGAAGTGAGTTTTGGACCCCATTTTACGACTTTTCATGCCATGGCCATTAAGTGAATCACCACAGTTGTGAAATGAGTCACACAGTCACGAAGCGAATCTTGCTCCCCCATGGATTTCACTTGCAAAAGAGGAATCATGTGAACCCCCGGGGCACTGCCACCATCGTAAGCCATCGTAAGTACGAGTCAGTTGCCTAATATCCGAATTGTCACATGACAAGGGTCCGAATTATGGTCACACAACCCTGGGGATTGCGGCAATGATTGTAAATGTGAAAAAGTGATCAGAAATCTTTTTTTTCCCCCAGTGGCATTGTAACTTTGAATTGTCACTAAGCAAACTGTTGTAAGTTGAAGACTCTCTGTATCAGGAGTGGGATCTGACCAGCATAACAACTGGTTCGGGGAGTGTGTGCATGCGCGCTACCGGCACGCAAAGCCATTTGTGCTGGCACACGAGCTGCAGGCAAACTTACCTCACTGGGCATCCGTGTGCCTCGCAACTGCTTTTTCACCAGTTTGAGGCCTTTTTTGGCCTCCCAAAGGCTTGAGGAAGGCTTCTGCAGGCCGAAAACTAGCCCTGTTTCGTCATTTCTGGTATTTTCAGAAAAACAGGAAATGACGAAACGGGGCTAGTTTTCGGCCTGCAGAAGCCTGCAGAAGCCTTCCTCGAGCCTTTGGGAGGCCGAAAAAGGCCTCAAACCGGCCGAAAATCATCTGTGAGGCACAGTACAGGTAAGGGGGTGGCATGGGTGGGTGGGTGGGTGTGGATTACGTGTGCATGCGTAGGGGGTTTTGGGGGGGCACACATTGCCTTCTGGGTGCTAGCACATGAGTGTGAGCGTGCAAGTGCACACACAATTTTTGGCACAGCAGCCCAAAAAGGTTAGCCACCACTGGCCTAGAGCCCAGGCAGGCTGGAGGGCCAAACAGCAGACCGAAACCTCGTCCCAGTGAACCTGTTCAGTGTCAGCTGCTCTTCGGAGGTACCAGTTCTATAGAACCGGACCGAACCAGTAGGATCCCAGCCCTGCCCTGTATAAATAATTAACCCAGTGACACGTGAGAGGAACTGGAGACTTTGCAAGCGACGTCTTCTCCCCATAAGTCTGCTTTAATTACAGAATGGAAAAAAAAATCAATCGCGGGATATATTACATATATATATAGTTTTTCCAGTTCTTTGAGTCACGCACAGTGGGTCATCTTTGGGAAATGACAACCTGGGATAAATCTTTCTTAATCAAAGGGCAAAAATAACCATTGAATTGCGAGCCTCCCAGTCCCAGAGTCGCTTGGCAGGCTGAGACAGCCGACGTATAGACGTAATAGATAAATAAAATATATCAGGGCTGAGTCACCAGAACGCGACCTATTTCGCAGACCAAAGGTGGCTTTTCATTTTGGGGGAAATCTCAGCTCCTCCATTGTGTGTTTTTTCCCCCAGGAAACAAAAAATGTGTTTCTCTGTCTTGAACATTAATTTAGTCAAGCCAGGCCCAGATCAATCAGCCGATAAATACAGTTTTGCTGGGGGGGGGGGGTTTAACCTCTGGATACGAAGCGCCGAAAGCTCTTAGCTCTTTTTTCTCTGCCATCTTTCTTCCCCTGACTTAAAGGCAGCTGCTCTTTCCTTGGGAAATGTGTCTGGAGAAGAAGCTTTATCGATCGTTCGAAGCCTGGCCTGGTACCAGTTCTGGCGCATGGGAAGGAGTGGGAGCCGTGGAGGGCCTCAGTGCTCATGCGTGTCCCTTGGCGTGTGAGAAAGACGATGTGCCTCCCGCAACTCCTTCCCTTTTGCTTTGGAAAAATTCAGGGACAAAAGCCAAGCTTCAGCTCTGCGAAAAGCCAAAAGGAACCTGAAAAGAGGAGGCTGACACGGACATTTGGAGGGGAGGGAAAATTCAGGACGGGAATCGGGATTTTGGCAAAGAGATGGTCAGAGCTGGATGCTGGGGTTGCCTGATCTGCTGAGTTAGTTTCCCACTGAGGTTGAAGCCCCTTCCTTCTTCCTTCCTTCCTTCATTCCTCACACAAATTCCCTTCCTTCCTTTCTTCCTTTCCTTTCTTTGTGGCTTTTCTCCCTCCATCCCTTCCTTTCCTTCCTTCCTTCCTTCCTTCCTTCCTTCCTTCCTTCCTTCCTTCCTTCCTTTCCTTCCTTCCTTCCTTCCTTCCTTCCTTCCTTCCTTCCTTCCTTCCTTCCTTCCTTCCTTCCTTCCTTCATTCCTCACACAAATTCCCTTCCTTTCTTCCTTTCCTTTCTTTGGGGCTTTTCTCCCTCCATTCCTTCCTTCCTTTCCTTCCTTCCTTCATTCCTCACACAAATTCTCTTCCTTTCTTCCTTTCCTTTCTTTGTGGCTTTTCTCCCTCCATCCCTTCCTTTCCTTTCCTTCCTTCCTTCCTTCCTTCCTTCATCAGTCACTCTCTCATTCACTCCTCTTCCTTTCCTCTTCTCTCCCTCCTTCCCTTCTCCTTCCTTCCTTCCTTCCTTCATTCCTCACACAAATTCTCTTCCTTTCTTCCTTTCCTTTCTTTGTGGCTTTTCTCCCTCCATCCCTTCCTTTCCTTCCTTCCTTCCTTCCTTCCTTCATCAGTCACTCTCTCATTCAATCTTCTTCCTTTCCTCTTCTCTCCCTCCTTCCCTTCTCCTTCCTTCCTTCCTTCCTTCCTTCCTTCCTTCCTTCCTTCCTTCATCAGTCACTCTCTCATTCACTCTTCTTCCTTTCCTCTTCTCTCCCTCCTTCCCTTCTCCTTCCTTCCTTCCTTCCTTCCTTCCTTCCTTCCTTCCTTCCTTCCTTCCTTCCTTCCTCTGTCACTCACTCACTCCCCCTTCCTTCCCTCTTCCCTTCCCTCCTCCTTCCTTCCTTCCTCCATTCCTCACCCTTGCTTCTTTCCTTCCTTCATCACTCACTTCCCTTCCTTTCTTTTTTCCTTCCCACCCTCCTTCCCTTTTTCTTTCTTTCTTTCCTTCCTTCCTTCTCCTCCCTCCCTCTTCCTTCCTTCCCTCCTTCTTTTTTCCTTCCTTCTTTCTTCCTGCCTTCCTCTTTCCCTCCCTTCCCTCTGCAGTGACAGCCTGGGCCGAAAGCAGATCCACCAGCCACCCCTCTCCCCTACCCTGCCGTCGGTTCACAAGCCCTTCGGCGCATTGGCGCTGCCTCTGGGTTGCTGGGTCAGGCAGAAGCCCTGGACATGGCTTTCCAATCCACCTACCCTTCCATTCCCCTCCAGACACCCCCCCCCCCCACGCCCTGCGCACCAGGTCCTACTGGGAGTAGTTGCATCTCTCCTCCTCCTTCAAGGTGTTGCAAGGTGTTGCTATTCTCTCTCTCCCCTCCTGCAGGTCTCCTAGCAAAGGGAGGAGGAGGAGGAGGAGGAGGAGAGGCCCTGAGGATGAAACCTTGCAGCTTCCAGGTTTACCTCCAGGCCACCTGAGAGGTCTCTCCCCCCCCCCGTTCCCCCCCCCAGGAGAAATGATAAGGAGAAGGGGGTGCAATTGGGGAGGGGGGGTGTCTCCAGGCTGCTCTTAGGCCTGCTTAGGGGGATGCTGAGAACAGGCAGGACCGAGCATTTCCCTCCATTGCAAAACCAGTGAAATTAATTTCCCCGTCATGCTCCCCCCCCCCCTTTTGCAAGGCCCAGGGGAGGCAGGGAGGGGCAGGGAGGTTGTTCCTGGGCTGGAGGTCTTTTTAAGGTGGGGGCTCTCAGACTGTGTCCTCTCAGAAAGGAGCCAAGAGACGGAGGGGGTACAAAGAGGTGATGCAACCCAGCCCCCATGGGCCCAGGGAGCTAAATGTAGCTCGGTTGATTCTGCCTGAGACACACACACACACACACAGCTTTCCAGGTGGCTCCGGACTACAAGTCCCAGCAGCCCCAGAGGGTATGTCCGGGGGAGAGGAGAAGTGGGAGGTGGGAGATGGACCACCGGATCCTCCTTCATTGCATCAACGTAAAACTGCAGGGCCTCCAAGGCCATTGTGGCGGTTGTGTCTCTGCTGTGTTTTCCCCCCCCACAAGCAAAAGGCCCCGCTGGCTTTCTCACTCAGTCGGGCACCCACTGCTCCAAAATGCAGGCAGTCCTCGGCTTACAGCAGTTCATTTAGTGCCCGTTTGAAGTTACGAGGGCACTGGGAAAAAAGGGGATACCTTTTCTGCACTGACGGCCATAGCAGCCTCCCCCGCCCCGTGGCCACAGGGTCATCTGGTTCGTAGTTATGCCCGGGGGTCACTTTCTGTGACTTTCTGTGACCTTCTGGCAAGCAAAGTCAAAAAGGAAAGCCAGACTCACTTAACGACCACGTCCCTAGCTTAAGACCCGCACTGAGTCACTTTAACAGCTGTGGCAAGGAAGGTTTGTTAAAACGGGGCAAAACTCACCAAGCAAATGTTTCGCTTGGCAGCAGGAATGTAGGGATCCATTGTGGTCATACGTTGAGGATTAGCTGTCCGGAGACCATGCGGCAGGGGGCGGGAAGCCACTGAGGGCTTCAGCTTGGGTGCCAGGCAGTCCAATTCCAAAGATTCAGAATCCAGGCATTCAATCTGAAATGATAGAAGTTTTCCTGCTTGGGCTGGGGGCTGGACTAGAAGACCTCCAAGGTCCCTTCCAGCTCCTATTCTATTCCTATTCCTAATTCTGTTCTATTCTTATTTCTATTTCTATTAATTCTATTCTTAATTCTATTCTATTCTTAATTCTATTCCATTCCATTCCTATTCGTATTTCTATTTCATTCTATTCTATTGTTAATTTCTATTTCTATTTCTTATTCTATTCTATTTCTCTTATTCTGTTCTATACCTTATTCTATTCTATTCTATTCCTATTCCTATTATTTCTATTTCTATTTTCTATTTCTATTTCTATTCTATTCTATTCTATTCTATTCTATTCTATTCTATTCTATTCTATTCCATTCATGTGCTCTGGCTTGAAGTTTTCTTAGGGACTAGTAGATTGTATTGAAATTTTGGAGGAGCATATCAGAACACACCCATTTCACCTGTTGCAACCAGGAGCGTGAATTGCACCGGAGGAGGACAGGGCTCCCCTCCCTTCGCTTCCTCCCCCTCCTCCTTGCCGGCAAACCCCAAGTCCCCGGAGGGCCTGGTTCGGTCCAGGTTGCTCTTCCTCGGAGTTTAGCTTCTTAATCCCTTTGCAAACTGGATTAATCACAACTGGGGAAGAGAAAATCCCACTTAATCTACCGGAGTTAAACCTCAGGGCCGCTCACAGGAGATTCACGGCCTCCGTGGATTGTGAACGGGGAATTCAACCAATCCCACTTCCTAACCACGTCAAGCGCCTGCCTGGGTACCCCAGCAGCCATTTTGTGAGTGCTCCCACCATTCAGAACTTGAATCTTAGCCTCAAAGCTTTCCCTGCACCTTGCTGTAGGGCCGCAAAACTTGGGGGCTGCAAAGAATGCAAGTCCCCCTTGACTGATTTGCCTTCATTGGAAACCATGGGACAGCGCACCATCCCATAATACAGGCAGTCCTCGACTTACAACCAGAGTTGAACTCCCCCCAAATTTCCTTGCTAAGCCCAGACCCTTGTTTGGCAAGTTTTGCTCCATTTGGCAAGTTTTCTTGCCACCGTTGTTAAGCGGATCACCGCAAGTTGTTAAGCTAGGAAGACGGTTGCTAAGTGGCTCTGGCTTCCCCATTGAGTTTGCAACCGTCATAAATATAAGTCAGTTGCTTCCTAATTTCAAACACGGGACCACGAGGATGCTGCAAACGGTTATAAGTGTGAAAAATGGCCATTAAGCCACTTTTCTCAGTGCCATGGTAACTTCAGCCACTAAATGAACAGTTGTAAGTCAAGGACTACCTGTAAAATCTGGATGAAGACCAGAGACCGGCTCTCTTAACGTGGCACAGAAGCCCTCTGGTTCCAGAAGCCATTTATCATCGCTTCCTCTAATCAACAGCCGAGTCAAACATCCATGCACCTGTTTAACAAAACTGACATCCTCATCACACACACATACAATATATATATATATATATATACACATACATACATACATATATATATATATATATATATGGTTTTCTTAAGTTTTCGCAGGTACTTACATGTCTGGCATTCAGCTTTGCTCGGGTATTTTCCCACATCATAATAGTGGTGCTTTAAAGTTGTAGCAACGTTTCAGCAGAATCTCATCTGCCATCATCAGGCTTCTGTATATATATTGGCATAAATCTCAATATTTAATCTCCCCTTCATGAATATTACAAGGCACCTAAATATCTCTGGAGCAGATTTGCTGAAGGGGTTTTATTAAAGTCACTGACTCCCAATGGAGGGCTACCGCAGGACAAGGACATTCTCAGAGTTGCTAGATGAAGGAGAAATGGATTGCGGGATGGGTAAATGAGTATTTGTGTGTGTGTGTGTGTGTGTGTGTGTGTGTGTGTGTGTGTGTGTCCATTTATACAGCTGGAAGGGTTTCTTGGAGAACACCCGTCTTCTTTGCATGAAGGTAACTCTTGAGTCTGCTGGTGAGAGGGATGCATCGTTTTCTCCCCTATCAGCTATAGTGAACTAGCTCTTTAAGCATCCTGGCTGGGGGATTCTGGGAGTTGAAGCCCACCTGACTTAAAACATGCTGACTGGGGGGATTCTTGGAGTTGAAGTCCTTCCCTCTCAAAGCGTGATAACTGGGGGGGATGCTGGGAGTTAGGACTACCCATGTTAAAGCATCCTGGCTGGGGGATTCTGGAACTGAAGGGTCTCCCCCCCCCCCGTCTTGAAATAGCCCCTAGTGGAGTTACTTGTGAAGAAGCTGTTCAATTCTTTGGAGCCAAATAATCTGGCAGGGCCGCTTTGCAATTACTTAGCCAGTTTGATGTTGCTTTTTTAAAAAGAAGTGAAGGCTGTAGCGGCAATTTGGGAGCCGATGGCCCTCTCGACGTCCCTCTCAGCTGCCTTGGCTTGAAAAAGCCCCACGATAAAAGCCATCGAAGGAGGCGAGGGACTCTTTCGCTCTCTCTCTTTTTCCCTCAAGAGCAAAAAGCCTTAGCAGAGAGAGCTAGCTGGGGGTGGAAGCAGATGAAATGGAAAGCCAGCTGTGGAAGCCTCCCTCACGTTGCCCGTGTTTATGAAACTGTTGTATCATCTCTAACCCCTCTCCGGAGTTTGTGGAGCTGAGTGTGTGTGTGTGTGTGTTGTGTCTGTGTCTGTTAGTGTCCAAACATTCTACAAATCCCAGACACACAACCCTCATACACACCCAAATGTGTCAAATCCTGTCCTCAACCTGTGAGCAGATTGAGTCTACAAGGAAGGAAGGAAGGAAGGAAGGAAGGAAGGAAGGAAGGAAGGAAGGAAGGAGAGAAGGAAGGAGAGAAGGGAAGGAAAACAGAAGGAAGGGAGGAGCGAAGGGAAGGAAAAGGGAAGGAAGGAGAGAAGGGAAGGAAGGAAGGAAGGAAGGAAGGAAGGAAGGAAGGAAGGAAGGAAGGAAGGAAGGAAGGAAGGAAGGAAGGAGACAAGGGAAAGAAGGAAGGAGAGAAGGGCAGGAAAAGGGAAGGAAGGAGAGAAGGAAAACAAGGAAGGAAGGAAGGAAGGAAGGAGAGAAGGAAGGAGAGAAGGGAAGGAAAACAGAAGGAAGGGAGGAGCGAAGGGAAGGAAAAGGGAAGGAAGGAGAGAAGGGAAGGAAAACAAGGAAGGAAGGAAGGAAGGAAGGAAGGAAGGAAGGAAGGAAGGAAGGAAGGAAGGAAGGAAGGAAGGAAGGAGACAAGGGAAGGAAGGAAGGAGAGAAGGGCAGGAAAAGGGAAGGAAGGAGAGAAGGGAAGGAAAACAAGGAAGGAAGGAAGGAGAGAAGGGAAGGAAAACAGAAGGAAGGGAGGAGAGAAGGAAAGGAAAAGAGAAGGAAGGAGAGAAGGGAAGGAAAACAAGGAAGGAAGGAGAGAAGGGAAGGAAGGAAAGAAAGAAGGGAAGGAGAAGGAGAAGGGAAGGAAGGAGAGAAGGGAAGGAAAACAAGGAAGGAGGGAGGGAAGGAAGGAAGGAGGGAAGGAAGGAAGGAGGGAAGGAAGGAAAGGATGAGGGAGGAAGGAAGGAAGGAAGGAAGGAGAGAAGAGAAGGAAAAGGGAAGGAAGAGAGAAGGAAAACAGAAGGAAGGAAGGGGAGAGGAAGGGACGGAAGGGGCAGGGATGGAGGGTGGGGTGGAAGGAAAACAAGGAAGGAAGGAAGGAAGGAAGGAAGGAAGGAAGGAGACAAGGGAAGGAAAAGGGAAGGAAGGAGAGAAGGGAAGGAAAACAAGGAAGGAAGGAAGGAAGGAAGGAAGGAAGGAAGGAGACAAGGGAAGGAAGGAAGGAGACAAGGGCAGGAAAAGGGAAGGAAAACAAGGAAGGAAGGAAGGAGAGAAGGGAAGGAAAACAGAAGGAAGGGAGGAGAGAAGGAAAGGAAAAGGGAAGGAAGGAGAGAAGGGAAGGAAAACAAGGAAGGAAGGAAGGAAGGAAGGAAGGAAGGAGACAAGGGAAGGAAGGAAGGAGAGAAGGGCAGGAAAAGGGAAGGAAGGAGAGAAGGGAAGGAAAACAAGGAAGGAAGGAAGGAGAGAAGGGAAAGAAAACAGAAGGAAGGGAGGAGAGAAGGGAAGGAAGGAAAGAAAGAAGGGAAGGAGAAGGGAAGGAAGGAGAGAAGGGAAGGAAAACAAGGAAGGAGGGAGGGAAGGAAGGAAGGAGGGAAGGAAGGAAAGGATGAGGGAGGAAGGAAGGAAGGAAGGAAGGAAGGAAGGAGAGAAGAGAAGGAAAAGGGAAGGAAGAGAAGGAAAACAGAAGGAAGGAAGGGGAGAGGAAGGGACGGAAGGGGCAGGGATGGAGGGTGGGGTGGAAGGAAAACAAGGAAGAAAGGAAGGAGAGAAGGGAAGGAAAACAGAAGGAAGGGAGGAGAGAAGGAAAGGAAAAGGGAAGGAAGGAGAGAAGGGAAGGAAAACAAGGAAGGAAGGAGAGAAGGGAAGGAAAAGGGAAGGAAGGAGAGAAGGGAAGGAAGGAGAGAAGGGAAGGAAAACAAGGAAGGAGGGAGGGAAGGAAGGAAGGAGGGGAGGAAAGAAAGGATGAGGGAGGAAGGAAAGGATGAGGGAGGAAGGAGAGAAGGGAAGGAAAAGGGAAGGAAGGGAGAAGGAAAACAGAAGGAAGGAAGGGGAGAGGAAGGGACGGAAGGGGCAGGGATGGAGGGTGGGGTGGAAGGAAAACAAGGAAGGAAGGAATGAAAGGAAAGAAAGGAAAGAAAACTGAGTAGAAAACTAAGGGTGAAAAGGCGCAGAGTTGTTTTGCAGGCTCTCGGCTTCCCCAGAGCATCCCAGATTAGTCTCCCTGCCTCCCAAAGGGCCGCTCAAAGGTTGGGGATAAACAAGCTTTAATTAAACCATAGCTGAGATAACAAGTCCCTAACTCAGCAGGGTAGAACCGGTTCTGCAGCCGAGGAGGCCCTTGGCCTGGCTGGGTCTGCAGGAAGGAGGAGAAGGAGGAGGAGGCAGATTTGAAAGTGGACCCTAGAAAGTGGAACCAGCTGGAATACCGGAAGGCCTCCATTCCCAGCCGTTCATTTCGTGACCGTTCGAAAGTATGGCGGCACTGAAAAAAGTAACTGGGGACCATTTTTCATGCTTAACGACCATCGCGGCTTCCCTGTGGTGGTCACGTGATTCAAACTCAGATGCCACTGACTCACATTTAGGACGGTCCCGGAGTCCCGCAATCCCCTTTTGCAAGTCAATGGGGGAAGCTGGATTCACCAGACAATCTTGGGACTAATTTAACAACTGAAGTGCTTCACTTAACAACCGCGTCAAGAAAAAGTCGTCCAACAGGGCAAAACTCACCCAACCATGGAAATGGTGGGCTCTGTTGTGGTCTTAAGTTGAGGACTCCCCGTAGGAATGCATGGTCCCCATCACCACCACCACTGGGAGACTTAATTCACAAGGGTCCCTTGGAGGTCATCTTATCTATCCCCTCCCCACCCGGATGCAGGATTCACATGGGAGACGGTAGCCTGGGTGGACACCTCCCCCCCCCCCGCATGCTATTTCAATCATCTCTGCTTAAAGGCTCTCATTTTTGGGGGGGGGAAAGCAAATTAAACGATCCTCTATCCAGCCCCTTCCCCCCAATCCAATCTCTTTGCACCTGTCGTGGCTTCAATCCTGCGCTTTTCATCTTCGCAAAGCCTCCAATTTCTCGGTTAGCCATGAGCCGGGCTGCCCCCCCCCCATAATAGTTCCTCTGGCTCCTTCTGACCTCCCCCCCTTCCTCCTCCTCCCTTCCCCCCCTCTGCAACCCTCCCCCTCCCCCAGCGCTAACACAAGATTTGTATGGAAGCTTGGAATCAATTTGCATGTTGAAATTGATTTTGTGGAGACCCCAGAAGAAGCGCGAATAGGAAGCCCGGCTTAAGCGGCAATGAGTGAGGGAGGGCGATGAAAGCAGGCGAAGGGGGGGGGGCAGGGGGCCTTTCTCTCCCCCACCCTTAAATTGACTCTCCCCGGGAGATGCCACACGCCTTGGCCTCCTTGCCTTGCTTGGCACGGACCGAGGTTTACCATTCAGACATGGTGTGTGTCAAGTCTGACAGATCCCGCCATCCTGGCATCAAGAACTGGAGGGGTGAGGGTTTGTTTGCTTTTTTCAACACAAATCAGCAATAACTCTGTGTGTGTGTACATGATGGGAAACAGGGAGGGGAGAATGACAAGTGATAAAGACCAGAGACGCCCGGAACCAGTTTGTACCAGTGGGCACCAAGGCTCTGCGCCTTGAGAAAGAATGGGAATTGCTCCCAAAACATCCCAGCGTTCTCAAGACAAAGAGAAATACAGACTGGTCACACCAGAGGGGGAAAGAAGAAAACCTGCATCATTTTTGCAGAGAGAGGGGTAGCCTTAAATCGAGCCCGACTTTACTGCAGCCAACTTCCTTTAATAAAAGAAGCTTTTGCTTCAGTCTAATGGAGTCGAGGGTCTTTCTTTTCTAAGGGATCAGGTTGGGGCAGGACTGACAGTGCGGCTCATCCTGAACTAATTCCGACTGAAATCTATTGGGAGATAAGCTAACAAGCGGGGGTTTGGCCGTCAAAATAAACGAACCACGTTCAGCAGTGAATAGACTCAGGCAAGGCTTTTCCCAACCTGCAAAAATGTGTCGCCCAATGCTCCCATCCCAGCTTAGGGGAGTCCTGATCTGTCGCTCCAAAGCAATTCCCAGCCGGATGCCAATGGAAACTCGAAAAGCTCGCATTGTTGAAGCAAGGAAGGTTGTGTGACGCCTTCAACGCCAGGCAACATGTGGCATGGCCCAGCTTTTGAAGCCTATTCAGAGAGGGATGTAATGGCACAGCTGACCTACAGTCAGCAGCCCCCAGGTTGTGTGAGAGCTCCTCCACTTGGAAAGGCATGTTTTGGTCGTCACAGTTTTTAGAAATTCATTCTCAGGGCGCTTCTGCTGGCAGACTTTGGTCTAGCTAAGTGGGTGGGTGTGGAGGGGTGATAATCATTTTGTTCCCAGCCCATTGCCAAGGTTGGGAGTGAATAAGAAGACGGGATCGTGTTTTTTGTGACTGCTTTTGTGAAAGAGAGAGAGAGAGAGAGGGAGAGAGAAGGAGAGAGAGAATAAATAAAAATAGTCCTCTCTTTACTTGGTGCCTATGATTTAAAAAAAGAAAAACACCAGAATAAGCAATTCAGCAAGGTGAGAAACGTAGGGTCCCCTTTGTTGGCTGGCCTCAGAAATTCTTTAATTGGGATTTTGGAGGTAAACAACGATCCTGAAGGACCAGGATCCTATCCACCTCCGATTCTGCATTCAGACAACCATTTTGCTCCTGGATCCGTCTTTCTCCCCACGACTGAAGCACAAATCTCTCTGCGTATATTCAAAAAACCTTTGGGAACGTGCCGTATTTGCGCATTAGGTTCCCCCTCTTGAGCGCATCAAATCTCACCTCACCTTTGTGTAAAACTCCTGGAATAATGTCCCGCCTCCAATTTTCCTAAGAAGCCCGTTTCTTCTCTTCTCTCTGCCCGGTTCCTTTTGTGTGCAATGCGGAACATGATGTCAACCTCCACCTAATCTATTTATTGACGGTTATTTATGATCTGTAGTTGAGATCTCTTACCCAAGCAGGACAGGGGGCATAATTGAGGTCTCCCTCCCATAATTCTCATTTGTTTGGCATCAAGGTTTCCTAGCGAGGGGAGGGGGAGTGGAGAACTGCTTTAGGTCCAAAAAGCAAAAACTTTTAAGGGGAATTCAAGGTCCTTCCCCCCACACAAAATTGTCCAGGGAGACAGGTTTGTATCACAGAAGCCTCTAAAATAAATCACAGCCCCCTCTATTTTTTGCTCTCTCTCTCTCTTTTTTTTTTTTTTTTTTTGTATGCTGAGTTTGTCATTCATTGGGTGGAAAAGATACATTGGAAAAGTCTTCGCCAAAAACTCAGGATGGGGTTCCTCACGTTGACGCAAAGTCTTGAGAAATCTTTCCCGTTGCTTTTAGCGAGATACAAAAGTTGGATTATTTACCTGCTTCCTATTTGCCCATCAATCACTTTGCCTTCTCCCCTACCTGTGCCAAATGGTTTCTTTAAAAAGGTAAACCTCAGTGGAACCAAAAGCCTGCCATTTTTATTGGCAATTTGGTTTAACTCAGGGGTGTCCAACCTTGGCAACTTTAAGACTTGTGGACTTCAACTCCCAGAATTCCTCAGCCAGCTTTGCTGGTCATTTGCATCCTTTTAAGAGTTGAAGTCCACAAGTCTTAAAGTTGCCAAGGTTGGACACCCCTGGTTTAACTTGTCACAGGTTTGGCAAACACACTCCAGGGTACAATGGCTTTTTTGTTGTTTTTTTGGGGTGTGCGTGTCTCTCTCTGTTTGTGTGCGTCTGTGATTCTGTACAGGCAGCCTTCACAACAGTTCATTTACTGACTGTTCCAAGTTGCAACGGCACTGAAAACGTTACTTAGG
Source organism: Hydrophis major (assembly GCA_033807585.1). Classification (NCBI taxonomy): domain Eukaryota; kingdom Metazoa; phylum Chordata; class Lepidosauria; order Squamata; family Elapidae; genus Hydrophis; species Hydrophis major. The sequence continues at coordinate 101,622,280 of CM066333.1, read as the reverse complement.
ACCGTTTTTCATGCTTGCGAGTCGCAATCATTTCAGCCTCCCCATGGTCTGGACATCAAAATTTGGACGCTTGGCAGCTGATTCTAATTTACGACAGTTGCAGCGTCTCGGGGGGGGGCTGATTCCCCTATAGCGACCTTCCAATGAGCAAAGTCAATGGGAAAGCTGGATTCACTTAACGACCATGTGGCTAACTTTACAACGGGGGTCACTCCCTTAACAGCTGTTGGCAAGCGAGGTTGTAAAAACAGAGCAAAACTCACCGCCGTTTCACTTAGCCACAGGAAATTTTGGGCTCAGTTGTGGTTTGAGGACTTTCCTTGCAATATCTCAATCGGAGCCAACTGCCCCTAACAAAGGCATGGAGCTTTAATTGGAGTCCAGGGGCCAGACAACGGCAAAAAGATGTGATGTGTGTGTCCCAAAGGTGCTTTTTCAGGAGGCCACTGGACTTTCTTGTTTTTTTCTTAGCTTCTTCAGCTCTGACTAGATGGTGGGGAATGGAAGGATTGATACTCCTTGCAGGCAGCTGGTCATTTGCATCCTTTTTAGAGGGTCTTTGAGGCCACTTGGAGGTTGATCTGAGTCCTCAGGGTCACACCTGAGTGGTGCAAATGGGTGTGGAGCTTTCTTGGAACTGTTGAAAAGACTGTTGTACACTGGAGATAGATGAGGTCGTATATCCCTCCCATTCTATTGAGAGAGGGGCCAAGTGGCCTCAATGACTCTCTTAAAAGGATGCAAATGACCAGCTGTCTGCAAAGGAGTATCAATCCTTCCATCCTCCAACATCCAGTCAGAGCTGAAGAACCTTCTTGGATGCGAAGCAAAACGTCTTCAAAGAAAAAAACAAGAAAAGTCCAGTTGCCTCCTGTAAAAAAAAGCACCTTTTGGACAACCACAACCTGGATAAGTAAAAATCTCTACAGGTTGTGTGTGTGTTTGTACAAAGCCACACACACACACACACACACACTTTCGTTGAAGGGAGGAAAGTTCTGCCTGTGAATTGCATTCCAATTATTGTTTTTTCCCCTCCTTTTTTCTCCAAGCTTTGCCCTCTAAAACGGCCTGCTTCTGCTGACTCGTAATTCAGAAGGAAACTGCAAGCAGATTTGAGATTTGTGTCTGGGCGGGCGCGTTTTAATATTATCGGAGAAACGTTGCAAATTAAAAAAAAAAAAAGGGGGGAATGCACCAGAGATGTTGCAGTGGGAGAAAAATATATGCCTTGCGGGTGATTCAAATGAACTAAAACGTGAAAAGACAACAACAACAAAATATATGTATCCATGTGATACTAATGCCGAGCTAATTCAGCGCTTCGATGTAGTCTTCAAACCCTACTAATTTCCCAACATATAGACTATCAAGAGAATTCAATAATGGATAGAGAGCACAGCTCTTGGGTTTTCTCCAGCGTTAGCAATTTCTAGAGGCGGCGGAAAAGGCTGTTAGAAAAGAACATTTCGAGATAGGCTCTCATCTCTCTGGTGAGTCGTCGAAAGGGATCTCCTTGTGGTGCCATTTCCACTCTGCCTCTCAACAAGGCCGGGAACAGCACGAGGCCTTTTGAAGCAACAAGAAACTCTCCCCCCCCCCCCCCACGCCTTCTCCCATGCTCCCTGTCTCCAAATCCCATCTTAGAGAGGATGGAGCTTCCTTCAAAACCCTTTTGCACATAGCCACAAAGAAGTCGATCCGCATGCCAAGCCAGCATTGGTGGTTGTGCTTTGCACCTCTGGCGATTTCCAATGGGAACAGTCTCATTTTCGGAGAGGGATCCAGAAAACGGCTGTTTTTTCACCGCGGGAAAACTGGTTCAGCTAGCAAAGCAGGTCATTTGCAAATTAAGCCTTACAAAGCTGGGGAAAATGGCACCAGAGAGAGCGAGAGAAGCCAACTTTCATGAGAAAGACGCCGGCATTTGCCGACTACAGGTAGTCCTCCATTTACGACCACAATTGAGCCAAACATTTCTCACGTTTAAGCGAGACAGTTGTGAGGTTTGTCCCTGTTTGGTGACCTTTCTTGCCACGGTTGTTAAAGTGAAGCACTGCAGTTGTTCAAGTCGTAATTCGGTTGTTAAATGAATCAACCCATCTTAAAGCACGTGGGATGGTGAATTCTGGGAGTTGAGGTCCACCCATCTTAAAGGATGCTGGCTGGGGGATTCTGGGAGTTGAAGTCCGCGTACTTAAAAGCTGCCAAGCTTAAGAAACCCTGTAAGGAGATCCTGATCGAAGTCGATTCCAGGGCGGTGCCCCTTGATAAGCTGTGCAGATTCGGGGGGGGGGGGAGGAGGAGGGGGCAGGAATCTACTCCAGCAGATTATGCTGCATGCTGAGTATTATTAGATCTTCTTCTTCTTCATCGCCGTCATCATCTGAGTCTGATTAATACGCCCTCATTTGCTGCTTTTCAGGAAGGAGTGGGGGGGTGGGGGTGGAAATTGCAGCCTGGAGCCGTAGCTGAAAGGTTCTCGAAGTTAAAAACACTTCTGTCAAAACAGACCAAAAAAATAAAATAAAAAAATTCTCAGGTGTAACAACAACAACCGTGTGGCTTCTAAAGCCAAACGTGTGAAGGCAACTGTGACAAACATTGTGGTGGTGGAGGAAGGTATTGTTGCTTCCCACTGGGGATATTCCCTCCTCCCCCCACCCACTTTCTCCTCCCGAAGTGTCCTTTAAAGGCCTGGGGCTCAAGGGGATCCCCCCAAAATTTGTTGATGAGATTCCCTCAGATCGAATCTCCTTTTAAGGATGCTTCTGTCACGGCTGACATTTTAGATTTCGGGGTCGGTTTGTCCTGTCATGGATCAAGATCAGGAAACAATCCTGTGTGTCTCTTCTTTTCTGCAAGGAGCTTCTCATCCCCCAAGGCCAGCTCTCTGAAGCAGCTTCCTCCTCTCCCTCCTTGCTCGTCTTCTTCCGACACCACCTCTTCTTTTTTCATCTTCCTCTCCTTTTCTTCCATCTTCCTCCTCTTCCTCTCCTTCTCCTTCCATTTCCTCCATCCCTCCTCCTCCTCCTCCTTTCCTTCTTCCTCTCAGCCTCCTCCTCCTCCTTCCCTTCCTCCTCCTGCCTCTCCTCCTCCTTTTTCTTCTTTCTTTCTTTCTTTCTTTCTTTCTTTCTTTCTTTCTTTCTTTCTTTCTTTCTTTCTTTCTAGCTTTCTTTCTTTCTTTCTAGCTTTCTTTCTTCTTTTCTTTCTTTTTCTTCCTTCCTTCCTTCCTTCCTTCCTTCCTTCCTTCCTTCCTTCCTTCCCTCTCTTCTTTTTCTTTCTCTCTTTTCTCTTTTTCTTTCCTTCTTCCCTGCTCTGCCTCCCTGCACCTACATCTCTATGCTTTCCTAAGCTGTTTTGCTGCTTGTGCTACACACAGCTTCGTGAACCACGGCAATAAATTTCAACGTTCTGTGCAACAAGCTTATAAATTATTTTCCCCCTTTTTCAGCAAGCGCATCCAGTTTACCACCTGGTTTTGTATTCTTCTCCTCACTTTTATACGCCTCGTAAAATAAAGTTTTTTTTTAAAAAAGTGAAATGCATGCATAATAGATGCTTGAGCAAATGGGGAGAGAGACTTCCAGATCGTGGCTCCTTGGCCATCTTATGAAAGTTTTTTTAAGGGTCTTGAGGCCTGTTTTGAGCCCTCAACTGGGAAGAAGAAGCTTCAGCAGCTGAACAAGGATGGTGGGATAGAAGGAAGGAGGAGGAGGAGGAGGAGGAGGAGGAGGAGGAAAAGAAAGAGAAGGAGAAGAAGGAGGAAAAGGAGGAGAGGCAGAAAAAGGAGGGGGAGAGGGAGAGAGAATGAGAAATAGGAGGAGAAATAGAAGAGGGGGAAGGAGAAAGAGAAATAGGAGGAGAGGGAGAGGGAGAAAGAGGAGAAATAGGAGAAGAGGAAGAAGGAAGAGAAATAGGGAGAAGGAGAAGAGAGACAGGGAGAAGGAGAAAGAAGAAGAGAAGAGGGAGAGGGAGAAAGAGGAGGAGAAAGAGGAGAAGAGGGAGAGGGAGAAGGAAAATAGAAGCTGCCCATCTTCTGTGCCAGGTCCTTGGAGAAACAGGGCAACAGGGCTACCAAAAGGATTGTCGCTTTGCAGAAGGCCCTCATTCTGCAATCTTGGGGCACTTTGCTTCTCCCCCTGTTAATCCCCTGGTTGCATTGCGAAGCAGGGAACTGCGGTCCTAACCCTCCTCTCCTCTTCCTCCCTTCGCCTCACCCCATTGCCCCTTGCTCCGGCCCCACCCTGGCATTAATACAGACATACTCCAACAACAGGGTAGCTGTCACGCTCAGTTTCCCATCGCAAAGCACCCTGGTTTAATTTTCATTCTTTCTATTTGCTTGCTCTTCCCTTCTGAAACTGCAAAAAAAAAAAAAAAAAAGGTTTAAAATAACCAAAATGCAACCCTCTCCAAGGGTTTTGGGTGCCGGTGGGTATAATAGGGCTGAGCCACGCACAATATTAATGCAACAGCACATTGTGTCTCTCTGTGTTAGAGTCTTGTGTGACAAGGGCACCTTTCTCCTCGCAGCCTCGGCACGAAGGAATTATGATCCTCAGCAAATCCGTCCCAAAGAATTGGTGAATAGTATTTTCCAGTTTTGTCATGGGGAGGAAACTGCGGAAGCCGAAACTCCAGCAAACTGGCTTTGTGCTTAGCTCACTTGGGGATGGGTTTGTGTTGTGCCATGCTTGTTGTGGGTTGGAGGGAAAACACAATGCACCGTGTTGTCAGGAAGCATCACTTTCAGAAAATGCATGCATTAGGAAAAGCGTGGGCAAAAAACAACAACAACCCCATGTACTGCAGACAAAATGCACACAACCAGACATGTATGGGTTTTCCAGCAGGCTTTTAAAATAAAATATTCACAGGGCGACATTTCCCTCCTCCCCAAATGAGGGCAATTTTGATGCAATGGGGGATAAAAATATTCCGTAAGAATCTTTATGTGCGGCATTATTCAGACAGCAAAATAATATTAATAATAATAATAATAATAATAATAATAATAATAATAATAATAATAATAATAATAATGTCCAGATAGATAGATAGATAGATAGATAGATAGATAGATAGATAGATAAATAGATAAAGATAGAGATATATAAAGATATATAAAGATATATAAAGATATAGATAGGGATAGATAGATAGATAGATAGATAGATAGATAGATAGATAGATAGATAGACAGACAGACAGACAGACAGACAGACAGACAGACAGACAGACAGACACACACCATTCAGCTTTGTTCGGGTATTTTCCCACGTCATTGTAGTTGTGCTTTTAAAGTTGTAGCAACGTTTCAGCAGAATCTCATCTGTCATCATCAGGCTTCTGTATAGTGTCTCACAGACTCACAGATGAACACTATACAGAAGCCTGATGATCGTAGATGAGATTCTGCTGAAACGTTGCTACAACTTTAAAAGCATAACTACAATGGTGTGGGAAAATACCCGAACAAAGCTGAATGTCATACATGTAAGTACCCGCGAAAACTTAAGAAAATATATGTATATGTATTTGCTCTTAAGGAAGCAGACCTGTCAAGAAAATCCTTCTCTAACCTCTTGCCCATCATTTAAAAAATAATAATAATTAGATTGTTGTTGATTGTTTTAAAAACTTTTTTTAAAGGGAGGGCATTAACAGATTAACAGATAATCAGAGTCGGAAGGGACCTTATAGGTCATCTAGTCCAACCCGCCGCCCAAGCGGTAGACCCTACGCCCTTACTGACAGAGGTCAGCCCAGTCTCTTCTTGAAAGTCTCAAGTGATGGCGCTCCCACAACCTCCAAAGGCAACTTCTGTTCCATGGATTGATTGTTCTCCCTGTAGAAAGTTTCTCCTTATTTCCAGGTTGAATCTCTCCTTGATCGATTTCCATCCATTCTGCCTTGTCTGGCCTTCGGGTGCTCTGGAGAATAACTTGACCCCCTTCCTCCTCTCTGGGGCAGCCCCTCAAATACTGGAAGATGCTCTCCTGTCTCCCCTGGTCCTTCTCTTCTTCCCTAGACCAGCCAGGCCCAGTTCCTGCAACCGTTCTTCATAGGTTTTAGTCTCCAATCATCCCCTAATCATCCGGGTTGTCATCACTCTTATTTTTGTTTGCCTGATTGGTTTTATTGGGCCCCATAACCTATGATTTGGAGGAAAGCCCCAGGCACAGGGAGTCAAGGCGAAATGAAATAAATACTCATTTAAACATAAAATATTATTTAATATTATTTAATTACTTAAACTTGTTTAAGTAGAAAGGTTTACTGATTTCAGTGAGACTTAATCGCTGTTTAAATGCTGAAATAGAAACATTTACTCAAGTACTTAAATACTCGGTTTATACCTGCAATTGAGCCCAAAATTTCCACTGCTAAGGAGGGCAGCTGTTAGGTGAGGTTTGACCATTTTACAACTTTTAATTTTGCCACTGTTGACAACCAAAGCCGTTAAGCGAACCTCGCCGCTGTTAAGCGCATCTGGCTTCTCTCATTGACTTGGCTTGTCAAAAGCTGCCTGGGAAGGTCGCAGAGGACAATCACATGACCCTGGGATACAGCAACTGTCATAAATACAGTGGTTAGGATGTCAGAAGAGCCCCGGGTTCAAATTTGAGGTTGAACCCCCATCTGCTCTGCCTGGCTTTCTACGTGAAACCCTTCTGATCGATCCCCAGAATTCAACCGGGATCCCCTTCCTTTCTCTCTCTCTCAACGCGGACAGTTAGCCTGCTCTAAAACAAAACCACCGTCTGCTTACTCCCCCGGCCTCTATCGACTCCCCTCGGAACGCAACTGGTCAGATATTGTTTTATGGATTCGCAGATGGACTGCAAATGAGCTAATAATGGACTTCCCCCTGATCAATTGGGGCTCTGTAATGGCTGGAGAGCAGAGAGTGAATCAGACCAGCTTGTCTGTCTGTCTGTCTGTCTGTCTGCATTCCCTTCCCTTTTCTTCTCCTTCCTTCCTTCCCTCCCTCTTTTTTCCTTTCCTTCCTTCCTCCCCATTGTCCTTCCTTCCCTTCCTCCCTTGAATTTTCTTTCTTTCCTTCCTTCCTTCCTTCCTTCCTTCCTTCCTTCCTTCCTTCCTTCCTTCCTTCCTTCCTTCCTTCCTTCCTTCCTTCCCTCTTCCTCTCCTTCCTTTCCTCTCCTTTTTTCCTTCCTTCCTTCCTTCCTTCCTTCTTTCCTTCCTTCTCCCCCTCCCTTTCTCCCCAACCCTGCAAAGAGCTAAATCCAACCAGTTGGCGCAGAGACTTTCCCAAAGCAGAGGGCAGACTGGTTGTGACTCCTTCCTGCAATTTTATTTTAATCTTTTTGCCATCTTGTTCAACGAGCTACACTGCCCCTGAATCGGCAGGTTCCACCACCGGCTGGTGGTCACTCTTTCTTGTTTGGTCACACAGCCAGCCAGATATTCGGACTGGATTTGACAGCTCGTAAGGTAGCCTCTTACAGGCAGTTCCAAGTAGGGTGAGGGTTTTTTTTTGCAAAGTCAAAATATTCAGGTCTAATAAGTTCAAAATTTCCATGTATCTAGGCAGCCCTTTAAATATCGCTCCAAGGGCTCCTGTTAGTATCAGCACAACCACTGATTTCTTCCTCCATAGTTACTCAACTTCAATTTGCAAAGCACGATATTCCGTGGGGTTTTTTTTTCTAGCCGTTTCTCTTCCATGTGTGCCTCACCTGGTATTGCAATATTATATTATATTATATTATATTATATTATATTATATTATATTATATTATATTATATTATATTATATTATATTATATTATATTATATTATATTATATTATATTATATTATATTATATTATATTAATTATATTATATTATATTATATTATATTATATTATATTATATTATATTATATTATATTATATTATATTATATTATATTATATTATATTATATTATATTATATTATATTATTATTATTTTGAAAATGTGTGCATTTGTGGTTTTTGTTTCTCATTCCTTTCACAGTGGATGGATGCATCCACCGTGCCGCCGGACCTTTGCTGAAAGAAGAATGCCGGACACTGAACGGTTGCGAGACTGGAAAAGCGAAAATCACCTGTGGGTACCGTCTCCCAGCTAGATGTGAGTATAGGCAACTGGCCATTTGGTGGATGGGACGAGTAGCTGAATCATTGAATTCAGTCAGAGGGAGAAAAAGAGGTGTAGGAAAGGGCAGGAGGGTTGAAACAGATCCGTACAAGGAAGGAATCAAGGAACGGAGTTAAGTTTAGGCTTGAAAACCAGTGGCTACAAATTTTGTACTCCTGAACTCAGAACCTTGAATCATGGCTCTGTATCAGAGGAGGGCAAAAATCTCGTTTAAAGTTATGAACTTGCTAACTCTGAAAGCTGCTTGACAGCATAAACAATGCTCTCAATTGGACAGTTTGACCACAAAGAGACCCTTAGAATCAGATTAAAGTTCAGAAAAATTAAAGTTCATTTTTAAGACCTCTCTGGGCACAATGTTAAATATGCTTTGATTGACAGCCAAGCAGGAAGGCAGATCCCATACCCAATTTACTGAATCAGGCAGTGTTTGAGAATAGTTGCAGTGAAACTGACCGGAGCCAGGAAGGTGTTTCTGTCACATCCTCCAACTTTTTCTTTTCACTTTTGCTTCATGGCCCTGCCCTCCTTCTGCCCAGTAATGCAACTGGCAAGGTCAGGGCCAGAGACAACACGCATTTCTTCATGTCCCTGTCCATTTTCTTTCTCTCTTTTGGCAGCTCTCTGATGCCACTGACAGCGCAGGCGCATGGCCTTGTCAGTTTCACCAGATAGATAGGCTGGTGTGAAGCATCAGGACTGATGTCAGTTTTCCAGCTTCCTTCGAAAGCAGCCTAGGAGAAGCTGCCAAAAAGGGGAAGATGGTTTTAGACTGCAATTCATATCATCCAGACCTGGTGTTTTATGACCCACGGGCTGCATCCAGCCCTTCAGCTGACCCTGTCTGGCCCACAGTGGCAAGGGGTGGCCCTTGGCGGGGTGGCATTAGCAGGGTGGGGCAGCAGTCGCAGAGGGTGGAGTTTCAGAAGAGGCGGGGCTTCAGCCGCAAAAGGTAGAGCTTCATCAGCAGGGGCGGGGCATTGCCAGGCACTCCCCTCTAAAACAAACTTAGCTGTCAGATTTGGCCCTGCCCCATGCTAAAATATTATTGTGCCCCTGGCAAATTGTAATGTGATCCAAACACGCCCCCCCCTCCCAAAGTGGGATTGTATCTCGCATGCCCACCTGCTTTAAAAAAAAAACGGCAAAGGGAATATTTCCGTCCCATTTTGGAAGAGCTGGGGAAATTGGCCTTCTCCGTGTTCGAAGTCGCCTGCTTAATTCTTAATAAAAAGGAATTAAGCAAATGAGGCAGTTGCATATTAATCAGAGGCTGGTAAATGCAGCTCGGAATTCATCAGCCGCTACGTGAGCAAAGCAGGGGGGGCACCTTGGCTGGGAAAAAAAAGGGATTGGTGTACGGATGAGCAAGAAAGGGAAAAAGGGCCAGATTTGCTCTTTGGGCTGGGTCAAGTTTTGTTGCTTGACCGGAATGCTTTTCTCGCTAAGGCCGGCTACAAAGCGCCTCCAGACGAGCCTTTTCGGACTTCCTGGCAATCTCAGACAGGAAAGTGGGGGGGCCTTCAGAGATCCTCTAGGCCACCCCCTTGCTCAGGGCAGGGTCAGATTTTGCTGGGTTGGAAAACCCTTTATCCCAGCAGCCCAAAATATTCGGAAATGTGTAACATTCCCAATTGTGATTTCGATTGTGAAGACGGTTTAACCGGGGCGTTCCGCTGTTCTGAGGCAGCACTTTTCGATGGAGTCCCAATGAGAGGAAATGATTTAAAAAGAAGAGAAGGAAAACGATGCTGCTAGAAAGAGCTGGAAGCCTCCCTCCCCCCAGCCCCCAAATGCCAGGGGGCAGGTCCTGCCTGCATTTGCATTTGCAACTTGTTTGGCCTTTGCAAGAGCCTCCTCAAACCTTTCCTGCCCTCAATAATCCAAAAATGGGGAACCGGATGCCAACTAGATGGGAAGGAGGGTCTGTGCCAAGCCTTCTTGGTCCTCTAAAGCCCGATCCTGCAAGGAAGGACCTGCCCACCCCCTGCAAAGGTCCTTCTCTGTCCCCCCACCTGCCCCGTGGCCACACCACGCCAGCCTCTCTGGTGGCCTCCGCATTCCAGGCACGTTGCCCGAAGGTGCTTAACATGCAAAGGAGGCAGGAACCGTTTCCTCTGGCAGCAGATTCGAGTCACCCTGCCCTCTTGCCTTGCCGGGGAGAGAGAAAGGGGAGGGGGCTGAAGGAGAAGACAAGAGGGAGGGGAGGCGATTTGGGGACCTGTCTTTCCAAATGGAGCATCTCTTCTGGCCGGGGAACCCCCTCCCCATCCCCCCCCCCCCCGGGAAATCAGAAAGGGGTTGAACAGGCAGAGGAGCAGGCTCCAAAGTGAGACCCTCGCTTGGCCCTTTAAGGCTGGGGGGTGACAGGAGCCCTGGTGGTGCAGCGGTTAGAAGGCAGCGTTGCAGGCTAGCTCTGGCCACAGCTGGGAGTTCGATTCTGACTGGCTCAAGGTTGGCTCCGCCTTCTGTCCTTCTAAGGTGGGTAAAACGAGGAGCCAGGTTGTAAGATGCTGACTCTGTATATCGCTTAGAGAGGACTGTAAAGGACTGTGAAGCAGTATTTATTTGATTTATTTGATTTATATTACCGCCTATTCGCCCATGGCGACTTACACAGTGCAAGCCTAAACGCTATTGCTACCTTCCTTCCTTTCTTTCCTTCCTTTCCTTCCTTCCTTCCTTCCTTCATATCTTTCCTCCCTCCCTTCCTTTCTTCTTTCCTTTCTTCCTTCTTCCCTCACCTTCTTTCCTTCCTTCTTTCCTTCTTCCCTTCCTTTCTTCTTTCCTTCTTCCCTTCCTTCCTTCCTTTCCTTCCTTCTTCCCTCACCTTCCTTCCTTCTTTCCTTCTTCCCTTCCTTCCTTCTTCTCTCACCTTCTTCCTTTCCTTCCTTCCTTCTTCCCTTCCTTTCTTCCTTTCCTTTCTTCTTTCCTTCCTTCTTCCCTCACCTTCCTTCCTTCCTTTCCTTTTTTCTTTCACCTTCCTTCCTTCCTTCCTTCCTTCCTTCCTTCCTTCCTTCCTTCCTTCCTCACCTTCCTTCCTTCCTTCCTTCTTCCCTCACCTTCCTTCCTTCTTTCCTTCTTCCCTTCCTTCCTTCTTCTCTCACCTTCTTTCTTTCCTTCCTTCCTTCTTCCCTTCCTTTCTTCCTTTCCTTTCTTCTTTCCTTCCTTCTTCCCTCACCTTCCTTCCTTCCTTTCCTTTTTTCTTTCCTCACCTTCCTTCCTTCCTTCCTTCCTTCCTTCCTTCCTTCCTCACCTTCCTTCCTTCCTTCCTTCTTTCCTTCCTTTCTTCTTTTCTCACCTTTCTTCCTTCCTTCCTTTTCCTTCCTTCCTTCCCTTGAATGACCTGGCGAACAGCCCAAGAGTTTCCCCTTCCCCTTCTAGCAACCCCCTCCCCACCATTTGGGGAAGGGTAGGGGAAAAGACTGTCCAATGCATGTGATGGTTTTTATCCCCCTATTCCAGAGAGTGATGATGCAGAATTCTCTCTCCACAGGTGCACCAGGCACACAAAAGGAAGAGCAGAGAACTGGAGGAGGGGGGGGGGGTGCAAAGAGAAATAAATGGCTGCAAAGCTGCCTTCCTTAAAATGAGCTCTGGTGATGCAGCTGTTCTTGGGGTGCCCCTCGCTTTCCCCGGCTCCTCCTGCAATGCTTTTCCCACCTCAAAGGGCGGTGGAGTGTGTGTGTTGGGTGCCTGTGCGCAGAGACAGGCTTGGTCCCTTTGATTTGCATCGGGGAGCAACTGAGAGATCCTTGGGGGGGGACGGGGGCTGGCCTGGTTCCCCCCCCCCCCCCACACACACACCCGCTTTCGCCGAAGGCGGTTGGGGTCGCTTCCTTGGGTGGTTTTGCTTTACAGGTGAGGCGAGGAAGGGAGTTTTATGGCCGGAGGCAGAGATGCTCTACACCACACCGGCGGAAGAGCCACGCCCCTAGTGGGAGGAGCCGGAGCCCACCTGGGGAGGGGGATTCGGGGTGTCCAAGGGGCTACCTGCCTTCCCGTGAGCCTTCCTAGGGCTGAAGCAGCCGCCTTTGCTCCTGCCAGCCCCCCCAAACTGACCGTCACGCATTCCTCCAGCTAAAACCATGCTATGCCAAGAGATCACAGCTTAAGCAAACCGTGGTTTGCCACCGGGTGGGAACCGGGCTCGGAGGCAGGGCTTTTTTGGGGGGGGGGGGGCGCAATGAACCCCCCCCCGATGGGCGATCCTGAAGGGGGCGGAGCGAGGCGCCCACTCGGTCTGCAAGGGTCGCCCGCCGCTTTGGCACCCACGCGCGGATCGGCCAAGGCACCGTGGGCAGGACGAAGGGGGAGGGGGACGCCCAAAACGACCCCTCCCCGTTTGGAAAGGCCGAGCCTGTTGGGAGGTCCCTTCCCGCGACCCCCCTTGGCCTTCGTCCCCCCTCCTCCTCCAGAAATACGCGCTGGGGGGGGAGCTGAAGACCGGGCGGGGGGCTGCAAAGGCGGCGCCCCCCTTCCAAAGGATGGGGGCTGGCTAGTCATCCCAAAGAGCTTGGGGGGGGGTCTTACTCCTGTTAACATCCACATGTTGTAAGGTGTGATTCGGTTTATCAAATAAACCACAGCAGGTAGATAGACCCACCATGCACACAGCCTCTGAAACCCCAGCAGCTCAATTCACACACGTGGTTAAAAACACACATGCAGAAATTGCTTTCAGGTGTGCGTGTGGGGGAGACTTCAGCCTCCTTTGCCCAGCTGATGGGCCGAAAATGCACTTTGGACTTGCCCAGGAGCACAGCCATCCAATTCTAAACGCTGCCAGCTTTTGGGGTCCCTGTGTGAGAGAGAATATGTGCTGGGAACAAAAACTTTACAACTCTTTTGAGAAGCTGCTTTTTTAGTTTTTTTTTCAAGCTGCTCCTGCCCCTCCGCTTCCTTGCCAACCTCCCTGCCTTGTAATTGAATTTCACACCAGGCTGCCTGCCTTCCTCCCCCCACGGATTAGGCTGCTAATTTCTTTCCTTTCTTTCTTTCATTCATTCTTTCTACAAGAGTGAAGGGCCCTCTCCTTTCTTCTCCCCCCATAACCTCCCTTGCAGCAGCCGCAGCAGCAATCTATGAGATTAAATTGATTTGCTTGCAAATAACGGACTAACAAGGCAGATACACGCACATATATATATATATGGATTTCCCCCTCCCCGCTCTTGTATAAAAACACCGTTGCTTTGAAAGAACCTCAGACTCAGCCTGTGTCACCCGGAAGGATTCTCTCTGCCCTGAAGGTCTAATATTTCCCTCCCTGTCCCCCCCCCCCCATCACAAAAGAGCTACGGGCACAAACTTTTTGAGCTTTTTACTCGCCACTTCCCTTTTCAAAAGTTGTGCTTTGTGGGAATTCATCCCACGTGGTTCATGGATGGTTTGGGCAAACTCAGCAGTTGGGATAAAATCTATTTATCAATCAGAATGGCTTGATTTACACACTTACCTGGTCTTGTCGCAATACGCCAGTTGAATCCGGAAGCTTTGGAAGTTTATAAATTAGGCTTTTATGGCTTGGAGCGTTACACATTTCCGTGCGTTTATTATGCACCAAACCGGCTAGGAGCTCTTGGCAATTCTGCAGGATCCGTGGCAAATCCCAGGGGTTTTACCTGGCTGGCTCTGCTTACCCCCACAAAGCTTGTGCTCTTTGGGACTTTGGGAAAAGTGGGCGGCCTGGTTTTCCTTTTCCCACTAACTCTTCATGGCTTTCTCCTGCGAATTTCCCCGCACAACGTGGCCAAAGTAAGTTAGAGGTCTTTTTTGTGTGTGTGTGTGATTTTTGTCCTCCAGTGACAAATCTGGTGTTAGGCCCTCCAGGATTGTCCCCTTTCTCCAGCACCAGTGCTCAATTTTTTTCCCCCCAAACCGAGGTTAAATCGGGGACACCGATGAGGACGTCCTCCTCTCAGGTGGGACAAGGGGGCCTTCAGCTGTGGCTCCCCCTTCTTCCCCCGCCCAGCCTGGGCAAGGCCTCCCCTGCCCCTGTTCTACCACCACTGGCTCTGGAGCAGATGGGCAACCACGTCAGCGGGCAAACACCGGGGAGCGACTGAGCACAGAGGTCTGGCTGCTCGGACAGACACCTGGAGGGGGCCGAGCCTGGCCCATTGCCCGATCAGGCCAGCTCCCCACTGCCATAGGCAGAACAGGGGCACAAAGCCACAGCCCCTCCCTGGAAAGGGATTGCTAGCTCGAGGGCCCCCCCTGGTGACCCCAGCCAGCCTTTGCACCCTGTGCATTATCAGCCACTTCTTAGGAGGCAACAGGGAGGTTTGGGGGAACTCAATCTCCCTCTCTCCCCTCCCCAACTTGGCTTGTTAACCTCCTTTTTGCCAAGCCACTTTTGCCTGTGCTCTTTGCTACCCTGGGCCCCTCCAAGGAGAGGAACAGGCCAATAAAAGAGGGGTGGTTTTGAAAATATATATATATATATATATATATTTTCAAAACCACCCCTCTTTTATTGGCCTGTTCCTCTCCTTATATATAGTTGCAGGTGCTTCCTTGAGCATCTTGCACCAAGACCTAGGTCTCTGAAAGGGGAGGACAATAACTCTTCCTCCCCATGTAAACACACGCATGACCGATGCTGCCGACACTCCCAGATTTCAAAGCATTGATAACAGATTGTGAGAGAGAGCTTTGCCTTTTTTTCTCTCTCTTTAATCTGTTTAATCCAAAGGAATGTTCTTTGGGCTTTTTTTTGGGGGGGAGGGGGTCCTTGGAGGCTCAAACTAAAGAGATAAAGGGATTTGCAGCTTTGAATCAGAAAAGGGAGTTTCCAGAAACTCGGGGGGGGGGGGGAAAGGGGAGGAAAAAAGAAAAAAAACCAAGTTCCTAACGATCGCTTCCTCGTTAAGGCTTCTCGCTCGCTGTGCCAAAGGAGCCAAAAGGGAACGACAATCATTCCGAGGCTGGATTTGCTCGAGTGTGTAAATTTCATTTTCACAAAAGGGGACATGAAATACACACACACACACACACACACACACACACACACACATATATATATATATATATATCTTGCCGCTTGGTTAAGTGGGTGGCTAAGTGCACGCCAAATGAAAAAGCAACGTGGACCAGATCCAAGAACGGCTACCTTAAAGCAGGATAAATGGTTGTGGATTAGGGAGGGGGAAACGCCCCCCCCCATAGGATATGGAGCAAATTATTTTAAAGCTCTCGTTTGCTAATTTGTAAAAGTATTTCAAGCATATCACAAAGTCAGCCTGGCTCTGCTCTGCAAGTGGAAAGGGAGGAAGAGAGCCAGCTGGTTGGAAGTCTCTGCTTTTCTCCCTCAGATCTTTGAGCAAGTTAGGGAGGGGGGGCTTTGGGGGGGGGGCTGCTTCTAGCAACACCCCACTTTTTGCCTTCCAGTTGTGATTCACACAGTGGGGCCCATCGCCCAGGGCCAGCCCAGTTCCTCGCAGCAGACCGAACTCGGCGACTGCTACAAGAACAGCTTGAAACTCGCCTTGGAGAACAAGCTGCAAACAGTGGTGAGCAGACCAAGCAGGACCTGGAAGCCCAAGGGGGATCACCTGGTGGTCCCCTGATCTCTCTTCAGCAGCACTCGTCAACACCACTCGTCCCTTGAGCTGGGGACGATGGGAGCCGGAGTCCATCACGCATGGAGGTCATGAGGCTGCCTGTCTCATTGAATGCTACTTAGAAATGGATGAATAAGACCAGCGTTTCTCCATCTTGGCTACAATGAAGAGGGGTGGACTTCAACTCCCAGAATTCTCCAGCCAGCAGGGGCTTCTGGGAGTTGAAGTCCACACCTCTTAAAGAAGCAAAACACGGATCTAATTCATCCATTTCTAAGTATTGCTTTAGGAGCTTTTCTGACAGGGAGACCCGATCAACCAATGGAAGAGAAGTTCCCTTCAGAAGTTGCTGGAGCTTCATCCCTGGAGGCTTTCATGAAGAGATTGGACTGCCCTCTGTCAGAAATGGTGTAGGGTCCCCTGCTTGGGCGGGGGGTTGGACTAGATGACCTGCAAGGTCCCTTCCAACTCTGTAATTTGAACTTACCTTGGCATGGTAAGCAGCCAGTTTCATTTTTCCCAGTCTCAATCTGCTTCTGTGGCAGAAACTCAATAAATTCACTGGCTAAAACAATGACAGACTCCAACTCGAGTGTTGGGGAAGACCAGAAGGGAGGAGAGGAGCCACAGCTAAAGGCCCAGTTGGGGTTTGTAGACAGTTATAAAGGTCTGAGACATCAGTTCCACCACGCAAACCGGAGATGCTCCCAAGGCTTTCCAGGGGATCAACTTAAACATCACTCCATCTGGATGGGAGAAGAGCCAGAGGCTTTTTTTAAGCAAAGGTTCGAGAAGGCCACCTTCAGAAGCCTCGACTTATGACCTGTGATGCCCAGCCAGCTTTGGATACTCAAGAGTCCAACGCATTTGCTGAGTAACAGAGCTGGAAGGGATCTTTGAGGTCTTCTAGTCCAACCCCCTACTCAAGGAGACCCTGAGGGAAACACCATCCAAAACAACGGGGGGTTAGAGTGAGGGGAGATGATGAGAGAAGGATGGTAGAATTTACGTTTTCAGCTGAATCGAGACAAATTCAACTTCGCTGCGATTTTGACCTGAAGGATTTCTTGGCTACGTTACCCATTTATTGTCCCTCCTGCACAAGACACCTTTTATCCACATCGCCCTCCTTTGGAAGTTGATGCTTCCCAAGCTGCCAAGGAAGGAAAAAGGATTTGCCCCTTTTCTCACCTTCGTACGAGAGAAACGTTTTAGGGACCATTTTGTATCCCGAGTTCAGCCCCATCCTTTAACCTTCTTCTCTTCACATTCCTCTCCGCCTACAGGCCTTCCCCTGTATTTCCACCGGGGTGTTTGGTAAGTACCAAGGCAGAGGGGAAGAGAGAAAGATGGGCAGAATACCTGCCCAGGTATTCGGCCACTTCCAATGTTCCTTCACAGGGTACCCGAACGACGATGCTGCGGAGGTTGTTCTCAACACATTACACAATTGGCTAGAAGGCAACAAGGACAAGGTATATGGGTGGGCCAAGGCCTTTGGTGGGAGCTGGATAGGGGAAAAATTGAGAGGGGGAAAAACTCTTTTAAAGGGATTATTAGTAAACCCATGCAAAGCCCCATCACAGAATTTGGAGTAGTGCTCTCCACTTAATAGTCCTCTACTGATAACTGTTCGTTAAGTGACAAAAGTTAAAGAGCCATGACTTACCTGCGTTAGAAATCCCTTCAACCCAAATGCTAATTTGAGATGAGAGTATCTCTAAACTTGGATTGGGCCAGGTGCAAGCAGTGTGTGAAGGTAGGCCCCACACATTTCCAAAGTGCCATCCTGACCTCCCCTGCCCCCCCCAGCTTCCTTCCCCTGCTAACCATGGTTATATCTTGGCCAGGTCGAGCGGCTGATCGTCTGTGTTTTCCTGGAAAAGGACGATGAAATTTATAAGGAGAAGCTGCCCAAGTTTTTTCCCATCGGTGAGTCACTGCTTGGGGCCTCTGTCTAGGTCAGTGATTCTCCACCCTGGCCACTTTAAGAGGCGTGGACTTCAACTCCCAGAATCCCCCGGCCAGCAACGAATTCTGAGAGTTGAAATCCAGTGAGCCTGGATTGAGAAACAATGATTTATCTAGGTGGTGAAAGGCCAATCCGTGGCTTTCTGGGAACCTTCCTCACCCTTCCTCTCATTTCCAGCCTGACCCCCCGCTTCCCATGCGCCGAAGGCGGTAAGCATTTCCCAGCACGGTGTGCAAAAGTGCAATCGTGGGGAACGCATGCTGTGGTTTGGCCCTAACAGTGTCTTAGCCTGGTATTCTCCGCCCACTAAAACTGGGTGTTTCCTCTGGTCCAAGTTGGGAAGATACACAGAAGGCCCATGAAGGGATCTCCCGGCCTGCACATACTCAACCTTAATTCGTTTAGTGACTGAAGCTACGAGGCTGAGAAAAAGGGACGTACAACTGGTCCTCACACTTACGACTATCACGTGATTGAAATTTGGATGCCTGACACCATGCCTGGTGTGTGTATATTTGAATACATACACCACAATGCAACCGTCATGTATTTACAATGGTTGTCAGGGGCTCATGAGCAAAATTTGGCAATTGGTTCGTATTTACAACAAGTTGTGGTGTCCCAGGGTCACTGTGATTCTCCCCCCCCCTTTTGTCACCTCATGACAAGCAAAGTCAATGAAGCCAGATTCACTTAACGACCGCATGATTCCCTTAACAGCTGCAGTGATTTCCTTAACATGGCTCCCCCCCAAAAAGTTTGCAAAATTGGGCACGGCTCAATTGAACGATCGCCTTGCTTAACAATGGACCCCGATGTGGTTGTAAGTCAAGGCCACGCAAAGTGATACAAAAGGAAAATTGTGTGTCTTTTCTCCTTTTATGCACAACCAGTGACAAGAGAGAAATTCTGTAGGAGCAGACTAAAACTCCCAGCAGTTTTCGGTCACCGTTCTGGCTTCCTTTGATGAAAGATGCCACAGTGTTTTAGCCTTTCTGGGTTGGACCTGCATGAAGAATGCAGAATTTCCCCCCATGCTGCTTTCACCCTTCACACCAACTGTCCAACAAAGCCACACAGCCAGGCCGTCCGACTTGCGTTAGATTCAGAAGGGCTCAACCCCCAGCAGGAACGGTTAAAAGAACGAAGAACGGGAATGAATAAACCAGGATATGGCTCATAAAGGGCGTAACATTCCCACGTTTGGTTAAAGTCACAGGCCCGGAATCATCTCCACGAAGTCAGAAAACAAAGCAATTTTAAGAGAAGGAGGAGGATCTAACAGTTGATCATGTTTTTCTCTGCACTATGCAAACACAGGTCAAGTTTAAAACAGATTTTAGGTTTATTTACTCCTGAGCACGCTGCCCACTTCACTATGAAAACTTTTGACCCATTGTCTTTTTCTCCATCGCTGAAGTCAGGACGTCTTTCCACCTTGCCTGCCTCCCCCCTGAAGGTGCCACAACTGATCCACGGTGGTTTTTTGGCCACCGGGGCTCACACGGGGCAGGGCTTTGTTGGAAAACGGGACGCTTACCCGAAATCCTTCTTTTTCCCAGCAGATCCCGGTGAGGAACCTCCGTCCTCAAAGCTCTGAAGTGGCTCCCCTGCAGAAGGAGACGCCGGATCTTTTCCAAGGGGGAAAGCTAGGAGAAAACAGCCCCCCCCCTCTTCTTCTTCCCCAGGTGTGATCGGCCGCAATGCCGGAATAAAAATGAAAAGAGGATCCAGTTGTGTCGCTGGTAAAAGCTTGGCGGGTGGATGGAGGCGAGTGAGTAGCAGCGGGACTGGGGTCCTGGGTGAAACACCCACATACACAGGACTTACACACACAGAGAGAATTACATCCGCCTACCTACTTGACCCCCCCACCTCCCGGCCTATCCTGGCTTGACTTGAGCGACTGAGAGTTTCAGGCCCCTCCTTTTGGCAGACCATTTTGCTGGGCTTAGCAATTTTCTGCTAAAGAGGCTAAAACCAGGGGGAAAAAAGCAAGCCATTGTCCTGCGTCTCCGCAGAGAAATCGGGAGAAAAGACCCCAAGCCGAGACTTTTCTGCTCACTTTGGCACGGTGGCAAAAAACAACAACAACAGGGCAGTGGCTTGCTAGATGCCGTCGGCCAGCGGCCAAGGGACAGCCGGCCCTGGGGACACGATGCAAAACCCTCCCCTCCCCCAGCTGGCCAGGGGATGCTTCAACAGCAGACAAGCTGCCGTTACCTCTGAGCTCAGCTGCTTCAAGGGGAGAAGGCCCGGCCCTCGCTTCCGGGGGACACGGGGAAGCCATTTTTTAAAATAATGCAACGTTCAAGAAGGCTTGTTCCCCCCCCCCCAACACCAGCAGCTCTTGGGGGGGGGTTGGGGAAGGGGGGGAGAGAGGGCAGGGTGGGATTCTGAGGAGGATCTGGAAAACTAGCAGGGAATGTATGTGTGTGTGTGGGGGGGGGTGTTTAGGGAGCAAAAGGGCACCGTCCGGCGGGTGGGTGCGTTGGGCAAAACAAACCACGGGGGGGGGGGTGGTAGCTCCAGCTTCCTTTTCCTTCCTCTTCTCCCAAGAGGCTGGCAAGTCACCTCCCACCACCCCGTGGTTTCCCTGCGCCCCACACAAGCAGGCCTGACCGACACACAACGTGCAAACACACAACTGTTGAGCGGCACACACGAGCCCCCTCGAGAGGAGGGGGTTCCTGGCCAAGGGGAAAAAATGTCACCAAATGGATTTTTTCTACTTCTGACTGCAGCCTTGTGTGGTGCAGTTTGGGGATGGTTGGGGGGGGGGGATTTCCTGCCTTGGCAAAGAGCTTCGGTGGGCCAGCCCCCACCTCCAGCTGAGGCTACAGAGCCGCCGTTCCCAGATCACAACTTTAGCCCGTCTCAGCGTCCTGGCCCAAAAAAAGCCCCTCGGGGGGACAGGAAGTCCTCAACCTACGGCCACAGTTGAGCCCGGAATTTCTCTCGCTAAGAGAGGATGTCCGAGTTTCGCCTTTCTTTTGACGACCTTCCTCGCCAGAGTCGTTAACCGAAAATACAAAGCAGTGGCCAAGCACCAGAACGTCCATCGCGTGACCAGGGGACACTGCAACGATCGTCCGTGTGAAAAATGGCCCCTTTTTTTCAGGGCCGTTGTAACTTCAAACGGTCATTAAACGAATTTTTATAAGCCAAGGACTCCCTGTAGATGACAGCCTTACATTTGAAAGGGGAAAAAAAGACCCAGAAGGGATCTGAATTTAATTCAGGAACTCCACGATGAGGAACTGAGTGACCTCTACGGAAGGGACAACCAGCCGGTCTCCTGAAAGACGGAAGCCACGTCCAGAGTTGCCCCGCTAAAAAATGATTATTTCCTCCCAAACTTGAGGACTAGGATCTTGCGGGGTAAGGCCTGCCGAGGATGCATTTAAAAAAAAAAAAAAAAAAGATTGCGGGCTTGTGTGCCCTTAGGGCAGGGGGGTCTCCAACCTTGGCAACTTTTAAAGACTTTTATGGACTTCCAAGTTGAATCATCATCAGCTGGATCGTCTTTTCAAGTCGGAAGTCCACCAGTCCTAAAGTGGCCAAGGTTGGAGACCCCCTAAGGGGCCTGTGCCCTCCTCTGTTGTGGGCTGGGGGCTTCCTCGCCCAGAAATACTAGAGAGAAGCGGGGGGAAAAAAAGGTGGTCTCACCAGCCTCCCCTTTAATAAAACACAGAAGAAGAGTGTAGCAACAAAAGCAGGGAAAAAATATATAATAATAAACAAACCAAGTGAGCGAGACGGGCAGCAGGAACGATCACCATTTACAAGCACAGACGAGGCTGCCCGGCGAGAGGGATGGGGGGGGGAAACATGGGCAGGGGGGCGGGGGGGGGGACATCAGCAGGGGGGAGGGAGGGAGAGAGAGAGAGAGAGGAGGGGGGAAGGGTGGGTGGATGGGCTGACTGACCAGCCACCTGCCTCGCTCCTACCCCCCCCCCCTCTATTTATACAGGATGTCGTAGTGTCCAGGTCTGTAGAGTAGATACACGTTGGGCTCCGAGCCTTCGGGGAAGACGTGGGGGTTGGTGGTCCCGCCCTCGCCCCGATCCATGTACTCCACCAGGATGGAGACGTTGAGGGCCTGGGCCAGGGCGATGATGTGGATGTGGTCGCTCTCCTTGCACATGGGCTCCACCTCCTGGAAGAGACGGAGAGGGAGGGCCGGGAACAGAAGCCCAAGGGATGACATCCGTTTAAAAAGAAAAGAGTAAAAAAGTCCACCTTCCAAAACCATCCCTTTTCTTGAAGAAAGCCTTGTAATTGGCAAAGTCTGTGGTAATTCCGGATCTGACACAACTCCAAGAATTACATCGCGGAATATTGGAAATTAGAAACAGCCCCCAAAAGTCACATCCTCCAATAGAAGGAAAACAACGTTTCTTGGTGCCATCAATCTTCACCTCCAGGTCTCAGCTTTCGTTCCCGTGGGAAGGAGAACCACCCGGCCTAAACAACTCTCTCTGCCTCCCCTCTTCCCACCTTAGGAGTGTGGCCAGCCCGAAACACCCCCCCCCCTCCCCATAACCAGCAAAGAGAGAGAAAGAAAAGGAATATATACTAAGGCTAAATTGACGCATTTGTCAATTTGGGCTTGACAGGCGGTTTGGGTCCCCAGGCAGACATTGAGAAGGAGTTGCGCCCCCAATCGGCTGGGCTCTTTCGCCTTCAAGAGGACTAGAAACATAGGCCCGAGTTACCTTTGAGGTAAGAGGGCCTGTAAGTTTTATAAATAAAAGAGAAACTTGCTGGATCTGCAGAGGCCTCATTTGCCGTCCGAGCTGCACGTAATCCTGCAAAGTGGAGGAAGATCCTCCCAAGGCCTGACCTTGGACCCATCCATGATTAAGCAACATAGTGCCCCCCCCTCCCCATCATGCCCCCTCCCCATTGGGGAGCTGAGGGCAGTAGAGGCCCCATAGTTTTGGGAGTGCACACAGACCGTTCTCCCCAACTTTTCCGTGCTGGTGCAGCCCCCCCTCAAAGGAGGAAGGGGTACCCCGTTGTTGGATCCAATACTCCCCCCCGCCCCGTCACGAAGACCTGCTAAATGGGGTGTCCATTGCAATGGTGACTTCGAAATCCCAGCCAATCTATTGCCAGTCGTCACAGATGATTATCATCACCGTCGTATCTTTACCTCTAAGGCCACTTTCTCAACCTTGGCGGCTTCAAGATGGGGGGAGAACTCTGGGAGTTGAAGTGCCCCCCCATCTTAAAGCCGCCGCGGTTGAGAAAAACTGTTCTAGGCCAACCAACAGTCAGTGGTTTCAATCTGACAGGCATTAAAATCATTGCTCCCTCCAAGGCTGCTCAAAGTCCGTGTGCAAACACGTCTCTTCCTTCCTCTCCATCACGGGGACTAGAAGCTCCATTCACAATAACTATAGGTGAAACCGGAAGAGCCCAAGACCTCTGAATGCAGAGAGAACGGCCTGCTAATGCCCAACTGACCTGCTGGCAGAACTCCTTTATGCTCCGTCCTCCCTCGATGAAGTGCTCGAAAAACTTGTTCTCCCGTTGCAAGTAGCCGGACGTCAGCAGCCGGAGGTAGACGACAAGGTAATCGGAGGTGCTCTGGTCGTTGAAGGAGCCCAACAGCTCCGCCACCGTGGTCTGTTTCTCCACTTGCTCGATCAGGTCCATGAACTGCAGGGATTCAACAGATAAATTTGAGAGGGGGCGGGGGGGGGGGGGTCCAATGAAGGCTTTCTCCTTCCTGCCAAGGGGGTGCCTGCCTCTCACCTGTCCATTCCAATCCTCTGTTCTTTTCCAATCCCCTCTGAACAGGCCTTGGCTTACAGCCATAAATTTCGGTTGCTAAGTGGGACAGCTGTTCAGGGAGCTTTGCCCCATTTTGCGACCTTCCTTTTACCACAGTTGTTAAGTGAAACGGTTAAGTTAGGAACCCGGTTGGTTAAGTGAACCCTCCTTGCCCATGGACTCTGTTCCTCAGAAGGTCGTAAAAGGAGGACCGTGTCAAGCCGGGGATGCTGCGACCGTTGTAAATACGAAGCGGTTGCCGAGCGCCGCAATTCTGATTCACATCGGAGACGAGGTGCACAAAGTCTTCAAAGTTGCCGAGCTTGGAGACCCCTCCCCTGGGTTAGACCCCAACCCCCATCAACCCCGGCCAGGCTGGCCAAGCAGTGGCCTTTGAAGGGGCCTTACCGTGTTATGGAAATCCTCAATGGTGAATTCCGTGAAGCCCTGGGAAACCAGCACGTCTTTGCTTTTCGCTGCCACTTCTTTGAAGCTGAAACGATACTCCCACCCATCCACCCCCCAAAAAGCATGAATTTCTGCCCTGGGCTGGCGCCTTAACATCTGCTGGTCTCGGGGGGGTGGGGGGGAGGGGATCCCCTTTCCCATCTTCCCCGTCCCGGGATTCCCAAGCCTACCGCTGCAGCTCCTTGCCGTCCTCCAGGAGAGCCTCCAGGTGGGAAAAGCCAAACGCTCGGTAGAAGCAGTTCCCATCCGGCCTCGTTTTCCGAATGTAGGAATACTTCTTCAGCAGATCCTGGGCCGGGAGAAGGAAGAGAGAGGGAGCTCAGCTTCTCTAGGGTTTCCTGCCTAAGCAGGGGGCTGGACTAGAAGACCTCCAAGGCCCCTTACCACTCCTTCTATTCTGTTTCCTATTTATTCCGTTCTTTCATAATTCTATTCTAATTTTCTATTCTATTCTTCTTTGAGCTCAGGTCTACCTCAGGGCTCTCTCCAAACTTGTGGATCTCAGCTCCCAGAATCCCCCAACCAGCCACCTTAGGGATAGTGGCCAAGTTTGGAGACAAACTGGCTGCGGAATTCTGGGGGCTGAAGTTCTCAACTCTTAAAAATGGCCACGTTTGGAGAGACCCCTGATCCACTCTCTCCCTCCCCTCCAGTTAAACAACCAAATTGAGGTGTTTTTTTCCCCTCCCTCCCTCCCTCCCTCCCCCCGCAGAAGATGCTCCGGCTGCTTCCTCCCAACCGCACAGAGTCGGCTCCGGGGGATTCTCACCTTGATCTTCTGCTGGTATACATGGTCATCGTCCGCATATTCCTTATACAGGACGGTCAACTCCATCCTCTCTGAGACTAAAGGGTTCTGGACAGCAATCTGCAAAGAAAGAGGCTGAATCAACACAGCCGCCCAGTGTGGCAACAAAGGCCACAGGCACTTGTTAACACGCTCATGGCAAACAGAGATCATCCAAACACACTGCCGGCCGCCACCTAGCTTGAGAAACACACCATCAGTAGCAATAACAATAGCACTTAGACTGTGCAGCCCTCTCTAAGCGGTTTTACAGAGTCGGCATGTTGCCCCGAACAATCCGGGTCCTTGTAAAGACAGTTCTCGACTTAACCCCGGAGTCTTTCTTTTGCAGCGGTTGTTAAGTGGATCACCGTGGTTAAGGGACGGCCGTGCTTGTTCAATGAACCCATCGTTCAGCCTTTTGTGCCAAGAAACAAATGTAAACACAGCAAAGGGCTGTAAATTTGGGAGGGGGGAGAATTGGAACGGCGGCCATGAGTATCTTCGCAACTTTGAACTGTTGCTAAGGGATTGGTCCTAAGTCCTACCTGTATCCCTTGATGCAGGACCTCAGAGAGGTGCAAGGAAGTGGTTGTGGGCAGAACACAAGGCAGAGGAATCCCTCAACTTGAGCCTGAAGCATGTCTACAAATAACGTGTATAATTTGGGTGGGCCACGAAGCAGAAGATCAGGGCTCACCTCCTGCTGAATGCGGTCCTGTTGGGCCATTATGGCTTCATCGTAGGCCAAGCAATTCACTCCTGAAATGGAAGAGAACAAAACCACTTGAGAATTGACAATCCTCCTCCTGCACTGAGATTAAGGGGGAGGAAAAAACAACAACAACCAACCAAACAGATGTTGTTCCAAAAGCTCTCTCTAATCTTGGCCCTTCCAGATGTGCCGGCTTGCAGTGCCAATAACCAAGAGGCAAGCAAGGCCAGGGGCTGAACGGATCTGCCTGAGCCAAAAGGTTGTCAAAAAAAAAAAAAAAATTAAGAAACTCGCCTGGCAAAAATGTCAAAGGGCAACAAGGCAATATTTTTATTTTATTTTATTTATTTTGCAAAAGAAGGAATCGACACATCCCCTTCATGGGAGTTTGTGTAATAGAATGCTGGATTTTATTTTCGTCTCACGCTTCACATCCAAGACACTATTACATCTTCCATAAATTAAAGTTTTAATAGGCCATGATTTCAAAGAACGCAGATCAGCTTCCAAGGCCGAGCCTGGCTTCCCCAAACGTCTTGAGATTAAAAAACACAAAGCAATGACATACAAAATATCCACCCCACCTTTTCCACAGCTCCTGAGTCTGCAGCCCCCTCTGCGACACTGGGCTCCTAGCGAGGAGGTGCAAGTGGTCGCACAGATGAGGAATTGCCTTGGGTAGAAAGCCCTCCTCGCAGCCCCGCTTTCGGGGCCAGGCGCCAGGGTGGGCTCCATCGGGAACCCTGAACTCCGCTGCCCTCCTCGAAGCCAAGCCTGCCACTCCCAAAGCTGCTCTCTCTCTCTCTCTCTTTCACACATACACACACACAAAGCAACCTGCTTGCTGGATGAGCTGCTGGATGAGCCAGCCAGGCAACCGTTCTCCTTTCCCCTGGCACCGTTGACTCGGCGGCAGCTGCCAAGGCTGCAGAAAACCATGAAACCTGATCTGGGGCCATTCCAGTGTTGCGAATGCTGGGATGCTACTGCAGTGGAGGAGCATCTCTTCCACCACCACCCCTCCCCTGCAGCCTGCACAAAACCCTGGGCCAGATTACAGCCGGCTGGCCTTGCCGCCAAAAACCTTGGACCCAGCGGACACTCAACCCAGATCCATCAGTTAAGAGAGTTTAACAAATAATAACACTAATAATAATTCCCCAAGGACAGGAGGAACACGCCAGGCTCCATTGAGAAGACGTTTCGCTTCTTGTCTGTTTGAGAAATGGGCCTCGCTGCTCATCGACGGAACCGAGTTGGAGGGCCCTAGGAAGCAAAAATACTTGCAATAGTTTGTTTAGTGACCATTCAAAGTCGTGACGGCACTGAACAGAAAATGACTTATGACCGTTTTTTTTTCACAGAGCTACGACCTTTGCAGCATCCCCAGAGTCACGTGAACAAAATTCAGACGCTTCGGCAACTGGACTCATATTTATGACAGTTGCCGTGTCCCAGGGTTGTGCGATTCCCCTTTGGTGACTCTCTGACAATGGGGAAGCCGGATTCACTTAACAGATTATCAACTGCAGTGATTCACTTAACAACCGAGGCAAGGCAGGCCGTAAAACGGAGCAAAACTCCCTTACCAAATGCCTCACTCAACAGCAGAAACGTTGAGCTCAATTGTGGCTGTTAAGTCGAGGACTCCCTGCAATTTGTATTTATCAATGGAGCCTCCCGGAGGATTAGCTCCATCTTTTTACAATCCATTCTGGAGGAAATCAGTTTATCTGTTCCAGACAAACAGCAACAAAAAACAGCCAGCCAGCCACGCAACATGGAGTCCTGCGCTTCTTTCTGTTAAAGCCAGTTCAAGAGCAGGCAGAGAGCTTTCCCTAACATGGACATTTGCAGAAAATTACTTAATTTCTATTGATTCGATCACTTAAAAACACAATGCAGATGGGACCGTCTGACCTTGTCTGGGCTCCGATTCGTCCTTAAATGAGAGAGAAAGAGAGAGAGAGAGAGAGAGAGAAAGAGAAAAAAACTAGTGGCAGACCACTTCTATCCTATTGCCAAGAAAAACAACATGAGGTCATCTAGATTTGAGCTGGACTCAACTGCAGACTTTACTTTTTAACAACTAAATTGGCAAATTATCAGACAGCAGCTGCCAGCTCAGGCAGCTGATACACAAAACTTTAATCGAATACATACTCGTCCCACTCTGGGGCTAAATAACTTTATGCAAAGCACAGAAAAACCTGTACATGGTAATAAAGAAGAGGAAGTCTGAAAGTCTGAGATAAAGGAAAGAGAGGATCAAGTTTAAATTAGCAACATCCCCCGTACTCCTCAACACTTTTCTGCCCTTACCAAATATTGCCTTCTCCCCTTTCTGAATAAATTGCCTTTTGTGCTTTATCGTCTCTCTTTTTGGGGGGATCTCATGCACTCCAAATGAACATACCTTGCTGAATGTCCCTCCCTGCATTCACACAGCTACCTATATATTTCTGTTTCACAATCCATATTCTCTCTATATGGCCAAACCACCAGCCACTTGCTTGCTTTTATTCCACCCCACAAATATTTAATATCCGTCAATTCCTGACCCTTTTTTTTAAATTTTAATGCAAGTTTTCCTTAGTGCCTTCCTTGTGTTCAACTGCTCTGCATGTTTCTCCTGACATATATAAACTCTGATTTCTGGAAAGAAAGTCCGCAAAAAGACACACGATACCATTGCATCCTTCAACAAACACTAAAGAGGGGATTTCCCAACCTGGTGACTTTAAGTTGTGTGGACTTCAACCCCCAGAATTCCCCAGCCAGCATGTCTTTAAGCCCAGGCGTCTTAAAGTTGCTAAGGTTGGGAAACTGCATTCATCTTCTTAATAAACACTAGTTTTCTCTCTCAGCTTTTCCATTCATTCATTCAATTGGTATAGCCGCCTCTGGACAGCAAACTCATAAGCAATCTTTGAAAATTTCTTTAATTCTCGTCCCTAAAACGTCCAAAGCACCCAAATTTATTTATTTCTTCCGGCTTTTCACCAATTACATAGAGTGTGCAATTGGTCACTCCATTTCCCCCTCCAGATGCAACTTCCTTGTTTCTTTGTTACATTGATTTTCAGTTCCACATTTTTTCTTCCATTTCACAATCTTCCTGCAAATCAGCCAATAAGGCAACGTTCATATCCCAACCGGCGCTATTCTCAGACCACAACTTCTCACACATTTTATCCACAGATGTATTAAAGAGCCAGTCTACCCACCCATTCATTTCTTCCCATCCACTCATTAATTTTACTTGATAATTTTCCCTGGATCACAATCATGCAGAACGTTGCACAATTTTTTTCCCAGCGTCCCTAATCAGTGACATTAATTCATCTGTTTATACCAATGCTTTCATTTGTAATTACATCAATGCCTGCTTCACTAACATGCATTCATCAACTCCACACAAGACTTAAATCATCGTCATTCAAATTATATTGTTGCCTATTTTTATTTCAAGTCTTATATTTCAAGTCACAATTTTCTACCAAGCACTGTTAGAACCATATTCATGTCCACACTAATCCTTGACTCAAGGTTTTCACAGAATGCTTTTCATAAATATTAAAAGCGCGGAGCAAGTGACTGGTTTAATCGTGCATTCATAGTAAAGAGAGAAAGAGACTACAGTATGTACTGCATGCATCAATTGTAAAGACAGAAAAAGAGTAGCCTGCCACATTTTGGCCACGATGTTACAAACACAATAAAGTTCAGCTTCACTCCAAGCTCATTTCTATTATTCTACTACACAAACTGCAAAGGCAACATTAGGTTGCTTGCAGCCCAACAACTCAGAGACAAAAGGGATCAGTTATACACACTTTGAATGAAAAAAATTACATTTTTGAAAAAACACTTTAAGGAAAACCGGTGTCTGGGGGGGGGGATCATAATTTGAAGTGTGAGGAATATGAGGAGAAAACAGATAAGATGGATAAAAAGGAAAGGGTATTCCTGGTTGTTTTCACACAACACGCCATTCCTCTGGCTCTATTCAGGTAACATGCTATACCTGAGCAAATAAAACAAATCCTGATTTAATCAGAGTGCCTAGAACCTGAAATAAACCTGACTGTATTAACCCACAGCCATTGTTTTCAACACTGAGACTTCAGCTCAAAATACGCTGTCCACAAAACACACTCCTTCATTCGTTCAAAATTTAAAAAGCAGATCACGGCACAAAGCGGTGCACCAAAACAGAACCTGTTAAGACAAGCAAAGTTCCCACGTAAGACTGATTCATGCAATATATAAAGTGATGGATGAGCACCCCATTGGGTGTGTGTGTGTGCTTAGAATCAGAAGAAAAAAACATCTAGTTTGCAAATTATTTCAAGGGAGCAAACTCGAACAAGGGGGCTACATTTTATCTCTTAATATTTGGGGGTAAAGAGCAAGGGAGAATAATGCCAAGCCTCAAAAGGAACATACCAAGGATAGAAGGAGCAAACTCAAGCTGTAAATGCAGATAAAGGGATTTTCATGCACGTTTCCCACATTCCCAGATTCCTGGAGTTGTGAGTGCTCCATCACTAAAGGTTTTCCAGAAGAGATTGGACAACCATTTGTCTGAAATGGTGTAAGGTGTTCTGATCCAGCAGAGGATTGGACTGGAACGGGGTCGCCAACCTTTTGGACTTCATGGATCACCAAAGTCATAATTTTAAGTCCTGTGGACCACTAAGTATGAATTTTGACTGACATGGTTTGCTGACGTTTTCCCAGGGTCTCTGCAGAAAGCAGCAGAGACCCTGGGAAAATCCCCCCAAAAGTCTGCAAGAAAATTCCCCATCCCATTTTCCTACCAATCAATCATTCTTTATTTGGGATCGCAGGATACTGTCTCCAGTTCCATTCTACGGGGAGAGAGAGAGGGAGGGAGGGAGGGAGGGGGGGAGAGAGAGAGAGAGAGAGAGAGAGACTGACTGACTGACTGACTTTTGGCTTCATGCAAGAAAAACAGCAGAAGCAGCAGAAGCCTTTCTTTCTCTGCGCAAACTCCAGCGGAAATGAGTCTTTGCCGGCTCAGCCTCTTGGAGCAGGAGGCCTTGCAGGGTCCCAAAGGCTCATTTATGGCAGAGTTTGGGGGAGAGAAAGAAAGACTTCTGCTGCTTTCTTTGCATGCAGCCAAAAGCAGAAGCGGAAAGAAGCAGCTGGGTGGCCAAGCCAGGTGTGTGGGGTGAGTGGGGCAAGTTCCCCTCCGTACGCCCTTTCCCCCCTCCCCTCACTACCTCATGTTGTTTGCAATACAAGCGACGCAAGCCTTGTGTTCCCGCGGGCCATGTGGGCAGCACAGCCTTGTGTTCCTGCGCAGCTTGGATTAATTGCTTTGGGAGTGACATTTCTCTGCGGACCACCAACATTCTCTCACAGACCACCAGTGGTTCCCAGCCCACTGGTTGGCGACCACTGGAGTAGAAGACCTCCACTCCAAGGTCCCTTCGCAACTGTTATTCTGTAGATTCACTCTATAAGAAAAGGGTTGGGCTGGGGAAATCCACTTAAACCAGATGCAACCCCCCCAGCCAAAGTTAAACCTATAAAAGGTAACATTTGCAGCACAGGTTTGAAATGAGCATTTCTTCTGAGCTGGCTTGTTTATCTATGAATATATATGATTACCTGTTAGTCTTTCTACAACGTACAACTATGAGTACTGATAAAAGAATATTTGTAGCTCAGGGTTGGGTTGAAGGATCCTTGGGCTCCTTTCCATGCAGATGTTTCATTTACAGACTAGGTAACATCATCAGTGCTTGAAGGGATAGAGATTTGCTGGAGGGTGGGGGGAAAGAGGAAGGAGGCTATGGTGGCCTTGGTGCTCTATTCAGTTTGGTGGTTTCCTTGCAGACGTCTTGTGACCCAGCTAGGAAACATCATCAGTGCGAGAAGAGAGTGGGCTTTGCTCTCAGTTTATCCATTTGTATATAAAGTGGACAGAAGGGAATATTTGCACTCAGGGTTTTCTTGTGTGGATCCTTGGGGCTCTCTGAGCTGGCTCGTTTCCATGCAGACGTTTCATTACCGGACTAGGTAACCAGGGAATGGAGGAGGAGGAGGAAGGGGACTATGGTGGCCTTGGGGCTGTCTGAGCTTGGGCGGGGGCTTTCCTTGCAGACGTCTCGTAACCCAGCTCGGGAACACCATCAGTACAATACCTCCACCAGGGTGCAGCCGGAAAGGCGACGCCTCCATCCTTCCCCCCGCGGGGCTCCGGGGCTCCTACACAAGCCCCCACCACCACCCCGGCCTTCCTCAGCGCCCATCATCCCCAGGGCTGGGGCGGATGGGCCCCGCAGTCATCCCGGCCGGGCGCCGGCACGAGCCCCTTCCTCGCCAGGTGCGCCGGGCGGGACGTTTCCATGGCGACGGAGACGGCCTTTGGGGGTGGGGGGAGCGGCGGGAGGGGGAAAGGTGGCGGTTTCCAAGGTGACCGACGGCGGCCGGAGCCCCTCCCGGGCCGAGCGCGCCGTTGCCAAGGAGACCGAGCTGAACGGGCGGGGGGGGAGGAAGAGGAGGGGGCAGCGCTCTTGCTGAGGGAGGGGGGGGCCTTCGGAAGAAGAAGCCACCCGACTAATGCGGCCTCCCAGACGGAAGGGGCCTTTGCCCCGGTTCACAACGCCCGACGCGCCCTCCACTCCACCCGAAGACCAGCGGATGACCCCGCCCTCACCGTCCGTGTCCCCTCCGACGGGCTCCGGTTGTTGTTGAGGCTCCTCCGCCGCCATCTTCGCGCTGGCAACCCTGCAGAGAGGAGGCGCTTCCGGGTCGGAGGCGGGCGCCGCCCCGGAAGCGCTTAGGCCTCCTTCTCTTTCCATGGCAACCGCCGCCCCCTCGGCAACATAATGAAGCGCTGGGGAAGGAACGAAGGAAGGAAGGGGCTCTCCCGCCTCTCCCACCGTCTGACTCCCCCACCCCACCCCTCGCCTCGCCCTCCCCACAATGGGGGGAGGAGGGGTCGCCATGCCGGCGCTTGTGAGGCCATCACAACACAGGCCGCATGGGCGCCCCGGCAGCTGACGTCACTTCCTGGCCACGCCACGCCCCCCATGTGCTCCCTTCCCTGTCCAAGGGATTCCAAGGCTCATTTTGCAAAAGGGGAAAAGCCGCTGCAGGAGATCCTGGGGGGGGGGGGTTCGGGGGGGGGAATAGATGATTGATAAGATTCGATTAGATTATAGATGGATAAAAAGGCATAGATGATGGCTGGATAGGTAGAAGAGAGAGAAACAGGTAGGTAGGTAGAGAGATGATAGGTAGATACAGATAAAAAGATGAATGGATAGAAATAAAGCTGGAAAGATGGACGGAGATAGATAGATGGATGAATGGATAGAGATAGATATTTTAAAGCGGCCCTCACTTCACCAACCCTCCAGTCCAAAGGGGCTTTTTGATTAAGACCAATCCTCCAAATTGCTGCAAACAACAGATTAATAACATCCCATTTCCCTCCATTTCCATCTTTTAGTTATAGTGGATAATTGTTATTTTCATGGTGTTGTGTTATTAAATATGCTTTTTTGTATTGTTGGCTTTTTATCATGGTTAAAGCCACCAAGAGTCGCCGTGAGATGGGCGGCAAGCAGATTTAATAAATATATAAATAAATGTTTGAGTGTCTAGGCTTTGAACAGAGAAGGTGCAAGGTCCCTTCCAACCCTGTTATTCAATGAGGTCCTCAAACCATATGGGATGGAAACTGTGTGTGTGTGTAAAATGCTATTTTCCAAATTGCATTCCTCAGTTCCTGACATTTCAAACACCACACATCTTCAACTTGTTGAGAAACACTGTTCTGGCTTTTTGGTACAGCTTACTACACTACAATTTAGGTTTTAGGATTTCTTTTTTAAAATCCTGATTTGTTTTTAGAAATAACCCAAGGCAGCAAAGATACCTAATATTCTTCCACCCTCCTTCTATTTTCCCCACAACAATCCTGTGAAGCGGGCTGGGCTGAGAGGGAAGGACTGACCCAAAGTAACCCAGCTGGTTTTTGTGCCTTGCTAAGGCAAGACTAGCGCTCTCCATTTTCTGGTTTCTAGTCTGGTGCTTTCACTGCTAGACGAAATTGGTTCTAATTACAGTACATGGTTCCTTCCACTGTAGTTTGCAGGCCACAATGTTGTTTGCCAAAGGTGCAAAAAAGCAGGGGAGTGAACAGTCTCCTTTGGCATGAGCCATTAGCCCTGCTGCTGAATATCAGTTGATCGCTTGAGTATTCTTCATGTGTGACTACAGTATTTTTAAGGCAAGTCCAACGTATCATAACCCTTTGCCTCTTTCCCAAATATTTGATCTGCCATATGCCAGATGTAGGAAATCTTCACAATATTTCAATAGCTCAATATATCCCAGATGAAAGCTGCTTTTGCTCCACTGGACCCTTAAAGTGGTTTTTTTTAAAAAAGCAAATATAATTTCAGCAACATTGAGATCTATGTTAATTGGTTCTACCACAGATCAGCGCTATAATTAACACTCATTAAATTTGCTTATTCACAGCTAAATAGAAGCACTCCAAAATGTGTGGGTTTTTTCTATCAGATTATACAAAGGGTTAGACAAAACTATTGCAGAATTATTTATAATTAGGAAACATTTATTCAGATTGTCAAGCAACACTTTGGTGAAAACAAGCAAATATTAAAGAAACATAGAAATAACATTTAAAGGCTTTTATTAACATCAAAGGTATTATTCAATGTTATCATAATTGTTCAAATTATTTGAACAGGAAAGCAAAATTCAGGGACTTTTCCTTAGGAAACTCAAGACAACATATTTCAAAACAAAAATCAATATAATTATTCTATAGCCTTTTTGCAACTTGTAAAAAAGCAGGAAAAAAGTGATCTATAAAAGCATGCTAAAACCAGATTGCAGTTTATTTCTGGCTTAATCTCATATGTCCATTTAACTATAAAGTTATACCACATTGGTTTATACCACATTGTGTGATAACTAACCAAATATGGTTTAGCCACAAAACCATCATTAAAATAAACCCGATCAATACTGCACTGTACATTCAGTCTATAAGAACCATTAGTTTAGATTTGTTAACACATTTAAACAAACTATATTAATTTATGAACACTTTGCCAATCCAGAGATTTTATTGTAGACCCAATGACTTGAACACTCCTCAAAAAATAAAGGCAGCTCACATACCCAGGCATCACTAAAAGCAAAGTATGAGCCCAATTTTACAATATTGCTTGTTCACAATTATTTGGAAACACTGCAAAATAATTCTTCCATAATAATTGCTTATCGCTAACCTACACTCGGGTTATTACCTTGGATCTTAGCTGTATATACTTTATATATTTACCTCTAATTGTCTCTGTCCATTTATCCCCCAAACATCTTTAATTATGAGTGAATTACTCTTGAATAAGGTATTAATATATTAATGGGAGAATTGCACGACCTGCCTCATCCTCCACTGGGGGACCTACCTGAATTCATGACTCCCTTCTCAGGGCGACCCCTGGCCCAATTCCTCCCCCACACCCTTTTCAACCCCCCCCCCTTCTCCACTCAGTTCCCCCCAAGAGACTCGTCCAAGCTCCCCTTCGGTCGTGCAGGTCTACAAACCCCATCATCCTCTGCCAGGAGGGCTTCCTGCGACATGTCTACACCCCTTGGGGGGGCTCAAGGATAGGAGCGGCCGGCCCTGAAGCCTCCGTCCTCGGTCTCTCCTTGAACTGATGCCGCTGCTGCGAGGAACAGCTTTCTATCTTCCACGGCCAAAGCCGGAAGATTAACCCAGAAGCCGCTCCAGCCGGCGCACCATAGAGCAAGCTAAGGAAAGCCGGCACTTCCGCTCAAAAGAGTTGCAGTTCCTTCATTGGCCAATGCTGATTCCACAGAGAACCAGGCATGTGTAGAACGTACTTCCGGCGAGGCAGGCGAGCAGCCGACCTACATTTGGATCAAGTACCCATAGAGTAAGGCCGCTCTACCCGCTAGCAAACCTCTGAATGCATCGCCCGGATTCACAAACCGTTTCAAAAGAAGTCCTTGGCGCATTTTTTCATACTTTTAACAAAATATATGTATCACGTCTGAATTTATACCCCTTTGAGAGAATGATGAACGTGCTCATGTAGGCTTGAATTATTTTCTTCTGGAATTTGGGGGGAATTTTACAAAACGATGAAGTTTCTTTTCTTTGACAGTTGTGGGAGGCTTGCAAACAGGCATCTGAACAATTTCTAGCCATTAACATTGAAGATGGATCCAATCCTAATCTTTCAATGTACACAAACAGGCAGGTGGTTGTTGGAAAAGGCACATACAGGTCGCCTTTGACTTTCAACTTTTCATTTAGTGACCGTTTGAAGTACAATGGCACTGGAAAAAGTGACGTGACCACTTTTCACTCTTACAACCCATTGCAGCATCCCCGTGGTCACCTGATCCAAACTCAGATGCTGGGCAACTAACTCGTATTTAGGATGGCTGCAGAGTCCTGAGGTCATTGATCACCCTTTGTGTGGTCAATGCAGTCAATGCAGAAGCCAGACTCACTTAACAACCATGTCACTAAGGTCACAACTGCAATGATTCCCTTAACAACCATGCCAAGGTTGTAAAACAGGGTGAACTCACTTAATAACTCTTTTGCTTAGCCTTGGAAATGTTGGGCACAACTGTGGCCGTTGTCAGCGTTTGGAATATGGCTTCCAAAGCTGACAGCCGTAAGTCAAGGACCACCTGAACAGGTTTTCCAATCCACTTCCACTGTAGTTTCCCCCCTCCGTTCAGCCAGCATCTCTCCCTCCTGACGTCTTTCAAAAGCAGCCAAGAGTATATAGGAAAGACAACATTCTGTTTGGCTTTGCTTCCAAAAAGGAGACTGTCACTTATCCAAGTGACAAGGGAGGGAATCCTTGCCAGCCGGGGCCGCAATTATGAGAAATACACCAGCCTAAGACATGCCAGTAGCAGAAAGGTTAGCCTGCTCCTTCTTGGAGACTGCCAAAAAATTTATCACAAGTTGCGTCGACTGCTAAAGAAACCGGCACTTTTGAAAGAGAAAGGAAGGCAAGCAAGGCTGGTGGGTTGTCTTGGTTAGGCAAGCTTTAACCAGAAGAGGATGGGGTTGACTTTCTATCCAGCAGAAGGTTACACCTTGGAGTTGGTGACAAGATGCAAACAAACATCAGTGCATGAAACGACCCATTTGTTTTATTTCCTTGCTGGTGGAGACAGCCACGCTCGATGGGAACTTTGGAAGAATCTATATAATTTGTAAAGGTAAAAGGTTCCCCTCGCACATCCGTGTTAATTGTTTCCGGCTCTAGGGGGCGCTGCTCATCTCCATTACAAAGCCAAAGAGGAGCCAGCGCTGTCCGAAGACGTCTCCGTGGTCATGTGGCCGGCAGGACTAAACGCCGAAGGCGCACAGGATGCTGTGACCAAAGGGGTCCCTATTTTTCTACTTGCATTTTTGACATGCTTTCGAACTGCTAGGTTGGCAGAAGCTGGGACAAGGAATGGGAGCTCACTCCATTATGCGGCGCTCGGGATTCAAACTGCCAACCTGTTGACCTTTCTGATCAACAAGCTCAGTGTCTTAGTCTCTGAGCTCCTATATATAATTTATATCCTGCCTTTATTATTTTTACAAGTAACTCAACAATGGCAAACCTCACAATGTTCCTACTTTTTACCCCCCTCCCAACAACTCTGTAAGGCAAATGGGGCTGAGAGAGGGATTGACCCCAAGTCACCAGCCAGCTTTCATGCCTAAGGCGGAACTAGAACTCACCGTCTCCTGGTGATTGGCCCAAAGTCATCCAGCTGGCTTTCATGTCTAAGGTGGGACTAGCTTTGTAGCCTGGTGCTTTAACCACTAGGCCACAAATTGGAGGAAGCCTACTAGTTTACAGTAGTCATTCAATTAAATTGATTGAACATCGTTCTTAACCTGTGGGTGGCGGAGAATAAGCTATCAGACCTATAAATGCTCCTTTGCCAAGCCTTCTCAGATAACCTGGCTTGTCCAGTGTGTGTGTGTGTGTGTGTGTGTCTGTCTGTCTGTCTTTGAATGGAAGTCTCAACAGATAATCAGATAAGAACCAGCATTTATTTCTGCAAGGTTCTTAACTGATCCTTATCTTTGGCTTTTATTGCTTATATCAATTTATCATCAAGTATTATCTCTAGGAAGGCTGTTCACTCCCTGCTGGGATGAGACAAGGTAATTAATAAAAGTATTCAGGGACTGTGGGTTTTTTTTTTTTTTAAAAAAAGATTGTTTTTGACAGCCAGGGGCAGGAAACAAGATGGTGAAATGTTGAGTCTAATTACTGGCAGGGAGCAAGACTGGCCAAGCCTTAGAGGTGCCAAGAAGCTGGACTTTTTTGTTGTCAGCTAAGCTGCAAGGTGGGATCTCTGGCAGATACATTTCGGCTTCCAGACAAAGGAAGCTGCCAGTGCAGAAGATAAAACTGCAGCTATGTTTGCATGATACATCTGCCCCTAGTGAAACTAACCATTGTTTGTGCAATTAGCCCAATTTTCTGGACCACACACAGTGAGTCATTACATAATCACATTGTTTTACCCTAACTGGTTTAGGTAAAT
The DNA here is from genome assembly GCA_033807585.1 of Hydrophis major. Classification (NCBI taxonomy): domain Eukaryota; kingdom Metazoa; phylum Chordata; class Lepidosauria; order Squamata; family Elapidae; genus Hydrophis; species Hydrophis major. The sequence continues at coordinate 101,584,223 of CM066333.1, read as the reverse complement.
AATAATATGTAATCATAGTTTATATGTTAAAGTGTCTGCAACTTTAAATATGAGAAAGTAATTAGGGGAGTGGTTGTGAAAGCACTTTAAAAGAAGCAAGATGACAGCTTGCTCTCTCTCTGGCTTTGATGATCCCTGATTACTGCTTGGAATCAAGACTGTATTGCTCGAACGGGAGAGAAAACAAAGGACTGACTTGTAAGTGAACTGACATAGGATATTCTACACGGACTTTGCTAACTGAATATCCCTGAATGGACTGACTAAATGATACATGACTATTGGACTGTTATTTTGACTATGCTATGAACTCATAATGGAATAAACTATATTTTTGATAGCACAAGCGTATCTGTTATTTTTACTGTATGTTAACAAACATACAAACTTATATCACTCATTTATCTGTGTGCCTATCTGACTAATGCTGCACATTCTGTTTAGCTTGTCTCCCTAACCCTAGTTGGGGAAACCAGGCTTAACAGTGAAATGTTGAGTCTAATTACTGGCAGGGAGCAAGACTGGCCAAGCCTTAGAGGTGCCAAGAAGCTGGACTTTTTTGTTGTCAGCTAAGCTGCAAGGTGGGATCTCTGGCAGATACATTTCGGCTTCCAGACAAAGGAAGCTGCCAGTGCAGAAGATAAAACTGCAGCTGTGTTTGCATGATACATCTGCCCCTAGTGAAACTAACCATTGTTTGTGCAATTAGCCCAATTTTCTGGACCACACACAGTGAGTCATTACATAATCATCTGGCTGGCTTACCCAATTGCCAGGGAAAAATAGTATGTTGGCTGCTTGTCAACCTCTCCTTAGCTGAACATTTCTATTTTTAGCTTGTTCTGGCAGGTCTCAGGTGGCAAGAGTAGCCAGGCTTTCTGGGCCATCCTGTCAGCAATTAAACCATCTTTGGATGTAAACTATTGATTCAACTAGGGCCCTGCTCTCCACAACCGCATCTGCTAAGCCAATGTCTCTCAACCGTGGCTACTTGGAAGAGGTCTGGACTTCCAACTCCTAGAATTCCCCTGTGAGCATATGTGTGGACTTCAACTCCCAGAATTCAGAAAGAAAAGGCTTAGAGTTACCACATCGAAAGCTTATTTTCGACATACAAAGGGATCGCTTCCATTTTTTTTCCTGCTTGCATCTCACTTGCATTTGCAAACTCAAATACCCGTTTTTTTAAAACAGGCCTTGGGAGGATGGAGTCAGCATCCAATAGAACAAGAAGGAATGAAAACACCTGAACCAAAGAACAGAATTGGTGGTTTTTCATTTGGCTTTTTATAGTGGTGCACAGAAAAGTATTCAGATGGGAGAGAGAAATTTATCCAATTGTTCAATACAAAAAAAAAACCTGGACTATAATGTTTAGGGGAAACAGAGCACCACAGCACTCTTTTAAAAAGAGCCACAGAATGCATCACAAAGGAACAACCCACTGGAGATCAAACAGAATGTTTATTTTGAAAAACAGACAAACTGCACCCCCCATTCCAGTTGACCCTTTTCATTAAAAAAAAAAAAAAAAGTCTGTTCCCTTTTATTCCAGCAAAAGTTGCTGGTTTTATAAGAGTAGTTATTTTGAAATTTGTTCTGTGAAACAAAACTACCCCAAAATGCAAAATGCAAAATAAAAAAGAGGCAACACCCACTAGATATACAAAAGTATCATTTCAGCTTCAAAATGCAAAGTATTTTGCATGCCACACTCAACATGCTCAATCACTTTTCCCCTTTCGGGGAAGGGAGGGGGAGAGAAATCCATCAATGGAGAAGTCTAAAAAGAAAATCAAGGTGTTGATTAAACCAATGTATATTTATGGGACCGTCGTGTATGCTGAGAGTTTTTAGTTCCGAAACCAACGGACTAGAGGATCTCCTAAATAATAGGGACACACTCCTAGTGAACTAGAATGATTTGCTCTTGCACAACTGCTTCTACTGGGAACTTTCAGACAACAAAACCGCTCCAAGTTGCTTCTAGCACAGCTGCCTCATGCAATTTTATTTAAGCTCCGTCAGACTTGGGGACTGACCAAGAGCAGGCTGCGTGAAGTAATCCGGATACTGCCCTCCAACACACAAGGAGGGAAGTATAACCAGAGGAACCATGTTATACTTAGGATCCCGTTCTAAAAATCTGTGTGGATCCCTCCTCCTCCTCCTCTAAAGCCCAGAGTTGCTTAGGTATACACACCTAAAGAAGATCTTCCCAGTAATGGATTTAGAGGAAGTACAGTATTCTTTTTAAAAACCTGCTGTGGGCTCTCCGACAAAACTATCAACCCAGTGTTGCAAATGATTCAGACCCCAAAGTGGGAAACAGCCCCAGAAGGAACACAGAACCATCTCAAAAAGGTCTCCTTGATACGCCACCCCCCAAAGTCTATCCTTCATCCACAGACAACAGGCTCGCTATTCTTGTCAACGCCTCTTGGCAGGGACCCCATCCATTTTCCACGGAAAAAGAAAAAAAAAGGGAAAAGACAAAACCCCTTGCAAGATTCCCACCTTCAGTTCAAGGCTGCAGGGAAGCAAGAAAAGGGCCTAAAGGTACGGCTCGGCTTTGATTGAAAGGACCTCCTATAGGGAGCAAGATCTCGGTTCCCGGGATCCGGGATGTGACCCAGGAGTTGTGTCTTCCTTGACTTGAGGATGCAGCAAGAATGTGGAGAGGCCGGGGGACAGTCAAGAGAAGCCACAAGGAAGGCACGCGTCTGACGTTGGAGGGCGGGTGATGGGTTATTTCGGAGGGCGCGAAGGAGCACCTCAATGGCAGCAGCCCCCACACGGAGTGCCCGGGTGAGCCTGCTGGCTCTCGCCAAATTTGGTCCTCCGGCTGAGGATTTCGTAGGAGCAGTCTTCCCCACAGCAGCCAGACATGCTCGGTGAGGTATCGTCTATTTCAAATCTAAAGGGTCACGACAATTTTTTTTTTTTTTTTTTTTAAAAGCAGGCTCTTCCAGCTGGTGTTTTATCAATAGATGTTAGAAACGGTTTGGTGTTGGTCAAAATAATTTTAACAGGGTGAACGCTCTGATCTAAGCAAGGAGAGGCGATGCGTGAAAAAAGTGGGTTTTTAAAAACCCCCAATTATCCAGCAATCCCATTGTTCTTCCTGCCTTGGAAAAAGATAACAATTAAATCAAATCTTTTACTTACTGTAAAGCTTCTCTGAAGAACTGATTGGCTCCATGGTTATGTTTGAAGACTGTTAACATGACCTTCTTCATCTGTGTGCTAAGAAAAGTCAGGGAGAGGCAAAATCAGAAGAGGATGAGGGAAAAACGGGAAGGAAAAGCAAAAAAAAAAAGGCAGGATCGTTCCTCAGAAGTTTCATCTTTTGGATTAATTTCTAATTCTGTACAAAAGGAGAAATGAAACACACTTCAATGTATTTATCCAAGAATGATCCTATTCTCTTTCCATGTGGCACGTGAAGCGTGATATTGCCACTGAATTTTAATTCCCACAGCACTGCAAATCTTAACAAATCTAATCCAATACTAATGGCTGAAGTAGAAATCAAAATCCTGTTTTAAAATCCAAGCATTTTGAAGGAACCAGTAATGAAGCTGTTGTGTTAAAGGTTGCATCCATCTTGTGTTCTCTTATATTTGACATGTGTTAAGTGTGCCTGGTTTTGCTTGTGGATTGTGGCTCTACTCCTTATGATTGCAGGGCTGTAAAAAAATGCAGTGTTGTATTTCCTTATCAGTACATCAATCGTGTTAGTTTAGGAAAGAATAAATTAAGAGATGTATTGAGCCCGCTCATGGCTAAGTTAAAACTGTAACATTCAGGTTGGAATATCGCAGGTTTTAATGTGGAGAGTTAGTCTTGTTAAACTTCAATAAAGTTTGCCCCAAAGAAATTGGCGTGTGTGGCTCAACAGTTAAGACGCTGGACTTGTCAACTGGAAAATCAACAGCCCAGGCACGAGACCCAAGCACTTTGTGACGGGGCGAGTTCCCATCTTAGCTTCAGCTCCTTGCCAACCTAGCAGGTTGAAAGCATGCAAATGCAAGTGGATAAATAGGTACCACTCTGGCAGGAAGGTCACAGCACTCAAAGACATCATGATGGCTACATCACCGCGGAATATATCTTTGGACAGCGCTGGCTTTTTACAATCAGCAACTGCTAGCAGAGTAAAACCCGCAGGGAGACTGGGGTGATTTGTAGAAACTATGGGAAAACACAACCCTACCTATTTGCCACAAGCTGCAGGATCTGAATTAAAAACTTGCCAAGGCCTTTCCTTCTTGCTTTGCTTTCCAGCTGTATTTCATAGCTAGAGCAAAAGAGAGAGAAATAAGCAAGCAAATATCAACATCCCAGCAGTGCCATCTAAGATCTTTGTTATTGGCATTTGAAGTACAAAATGCCGAATTTGGAAACACCTTCCAAAGACTTCACCCCTATTTAGGAGAAGGAAACATCTTTCAATCAAGCAAAAAACACAAACCAAACAAACAAATCATAATCATTGTTTCAATTTGAAATCAGTGCTTGCAACTATTTAAATAACTAAATAAATACCGAAAGCTTGCTTGGAGATCCAGTGACTGATAACCTTGAAACAAGACGACCAAGTAGAGATGAAAATAACTGACAAAGTGCCAAATATGGGGGTTATGTGAAACGCACTTAGGGGTCACGTTAAAGGGGCATGGTTGGCATACCGCACAGATTTTTGGTTTGTTGTGTTTTGTCGGCACAAATTCTCCTTTCCATCCTAGAGCCTTGGTGGCACAGTGGTTAGAATGCAGTATTGCAGGCCAACTCTGCCCATAGCCTGGAATTCGATCCTAACAGGCTCAAGGTTGACTCAAACCTTCCATCCCTCCAAGGCCGTTAAAATGAGGGCCCAGATTGTTAAGGCAACAGACTGACTCTGAACACTGCTTAGAGAGGGTCTGTAAAAGCACTGTGAAGCGGTATATAAGTCTAAGTGCTACTGCTGTTATGTTCCACTCTACTCTGCATTTTTTCTGCATTCTATTCCATGCCATTCCTTTCCATGTGTTCTATTCCGTACTTTCTATTCCAGGGGTCTCCAACCTTGGCTCCTGGAAGCCTGGCGGACTTCAACTCCCAGAATTCCACAGCCAGCTTTGCTGGCTGTGGAACTCTGGGAGTTGAAGTCCGCCAGGCTTCCAGGAGCCAAGGTTGGAGACTCCTGTTCTATTCCATTCCATTCTATTAATTCTATTCTAATACTATTCTATTATTGTTCATTTATATTCCCTTCTGTTCCATTTTTCTATTCCACTCCATTAATTCTTATTCTATTCTATTAATTTTTATTCTATCAACTCTTATTCTATTCATTCTTATTCCATTCCTTTCCCATTTCATTCCATTTTCCATTCCATTCCATTCTATTTCGTCCCGTCCCATATTTTCGGACCTTCCAGCCTGATGAAGCCGGCAATCCAGTAGCTGAAATCCCAAGGGGGAAGCCCTACCAATAGAGAACCTCCTCTCCGTATTCGACATCAAAGCGGAAGTGTGAGAACGCCACAGGGAGGGAGCCGTTTTCCAAAGCGATTAAGTACCAAGCCCGGTCGTCAGTCATTTCGTCCCGTTTTTCCCGGTCTTTCCAACCCCACTCGCTCTGCTCATACCTTTGGAGGAGGATAGAAAAAAAAAAAGAGAGAGAGAAAGGAGAATGTCCTTCAGGATGGCATCAACCTCCTCCTATTCAGGGCAGCTGGGAATCTTTGTGTAGTGATCATTTTCAGGACACTACAGGTAATCCTTGACTGACAACCATTGGTTCACTGACCAATGTTACAACACTGAAAAATGACACACCACGGATCCTTGCACAGGTCGTCCTCAACTTATAACCACAAGGGAGCCCAACCTTTCTGTTGTGAAGCGAGACAGCTGCTAAGGCCCATTTTATGGCTTTTCTTGCCACAATTGTTAAGTGAATCCCTGCAGTTGTGAAGTTAGGAACACGGTCGTTAAGTGGACCTGGCTTCCCTTGTTGACTTGGCTTGTCAGAAGGTCGCAAAAGGGGATCACGTGACCTTGGGACACTGCAACCGTCGTAAATACGAGTCAGTTGCCAAGCGGCTGAATGTAAATCACATGACCATGGGGATGCTGTAATGGTCATAAGCGTTTTAAGTCACTTGTGAGTCACTTTTCCAGTGCTGTGGTAACGCAGAATGGTCATTAAACAAGCTGCTGTTAAGCCAAGGTCCACCTTGTACTTTTGAGCATTTTTTCTCTCTCTCTTGCCAACCAAATATTTTGGCTCTTGAACCAGAAGTGTGAGATTGAACTACCTTTTTTCTCATACCACAATTGCTGGTCATGGCTGCCCACCAGCCTCCCATTATCCCTGGGTACCCTTATGGCAGGGGTGGGATTCAAATTTTTTAACAACTGGTTATGTGGGCGTGGCTTAGGTGGTGGGCGTGGCTTGGTGGTTATGTGACTGGGTGGGCATGGCTTGGTGGTCATGTTATTGGCTGGGCGTGGCCAACTCAATATCACTCACATTGAGGCACGCATCTCCTCGTCTGGCCTCTCATGACTGTTGGGGATGCTGCAACAGTCATAAGTGTGAAAAACAGTCATAAGTCACTTTTTTCAGTGCCATTGTAACTTGGAATGGTCCCTCCACACAAGCAAAGTGCCAGCAAAGGAGGGGAAAGAAAACTCCAGAGAAGTTCCTGAGACCGGAAGTCTAGTCCTGCCAAGAATGTGATAAGGGTTAACGGAGAGGCCGTTTCTGTAAGCAACACCAGAATGTTTCCTTCCTGCCTTCCTTACAGGATTAGGCCAGTAATTTCTTCTAACAACAGGTTCTCCGAACTGCTTAGAATGTTCACAACCGGTTCTAGTGAATAGGTGTGAACTGGTAGAATCCCACCCCTGCCTTATGGACTTACAAGGTCTGCATGTTTGTTTTGGTCAGCTCAAACGCCCAGTCGAGAGTCGCCGGTTCCAAACTGGAGACGCGTTTGCACTCAATGGAAACATTCAGCCTGTAACAAAAAGAGAGCAAAAGGAAGAAAGAAAGAAAAATATGTGATTAGCATTACTTGTGGAAATGCAATTAAATCTGGGGGTTGTGAGATAGGAAATGCCAAGCAGGACAAGCGTGAGGCTTTGCCATTATTTTATCGCAGAGGGAGAGGCCTGAATTTGAATCTCTCCCCTCAAAAAAAAGGACAGGGACCTTTCACTCACCCGTTTCTGTCGTATTTCTTGAACACAGGAAAAGCTTCCAAGGGGTCTCCCAGCTGTACAAAGAAAGGAAGTCATTAGACAAACTACAACGTTGATGTCAAAACACTGAGGCAGTGCTCTATCTCTGAGGGCTGCCCCGAAGAAGAGGGGGTCCACCTGTCCCCCAAAACACCTGAAGGCAAAACAAGAAACAATGGATGGAAAAGTAATCAAGGAGAGATCCAGCCTAGAAATACGGAGAAATTTCCTGACAGTGAGAACAATTTATCTGTGGGAATAAATTGCCTTCGGAAGTTGTGGGAGCTCCAACACTGGAAGTTTTCAAGGAGAGACTGGATAGCCATTTGTCCAGAATGGCATGAGGTCTCCTACTTGAGCAGGGGGTTGGACTAGAAGACCTCCAAGGTCCCTTCCAAAGTTGCTCTATTAAAAGCACGACTTTCTAACTTTTCTGCTTTGGAACATTAAGGATCAAGATCAAGGCAATAAAATGCCTGGCCTCTTGTTCTATTATCAAGGTTGACTTCGTCAGAAGTCATCTGGGAAGATCTCCAAATGGGGATCATGCGACTCTGGGACGTGGCAACCGTCCTAAATCCACGCCAGTTACCAAGATCCTGAATTCTGACCAGGGAGGCTAGATCAGTCGTAAGTCACTTATTTCAGTGACGTCTTAAGTTCAAGTGGTCACTAAATGAATGGCCATAAATTGAGGACTGCCTGATGCAGGCAGACTACCTTCAGCTGATCCCATTTTCTGCAGGAATTGATCAGCTAAACTGCCTTAACTTCGATGTGATAGGAAAGTATCTTGTTCATGAATAGACCAGACACTAAATTTACAGAGGTTATTTTGAGGATGGGGGGGGACTTCCTATCTTCTGCTTGCATTTTCTTCTGTTGAAATTAAGAAGTTTATTTATATTTATATCTTTATTCTAACCAGCATCTACTAACAATCAGATCGTCCAAGTGGCTTTAATCCATTTCTTCTCTAAACACCAGAACCATCCCAGAGGACGAGACTTTAATCTCACCAATTCTTTCATGTCAGGCAAGAAATAAACTCACAGATCTGTCTTCTCCCACCTTCAAAACACTGTTTAAAAAATAATGCTTCAATCCCCAGGAGTCCAGCCTTTCGAATTAGGTCTGGTGATACCAGCAGGCAACCATAAACTACAAGGCAACAGCTGGATTCAAAGAACACCTTAAACCCAGGACTTCCCTAAGATTTCCCTTCCTTACTCTAAACGGCTTCTCAGAAACTTTCAGCACCGTTGTAATTCTGAACAGTTGCTGAATCAATGGTCGTAAGTTGACAACTACCTATATTATAAAAATAATATCACTGAAGGTCATCACATCAGGCAGGGCTCACTTAATAGCTGTCTTGCTTAGCAACGGAAATTCTACTCTCAATAAGTCATACCTGCACAGGAAAGCTCTCTTATTTTCCCCACATCACACATTTCTAAATTATGCAATTATTGTGGTAAAGCCATTCAGTAAGTAAGGAAGAGGTGGTGAGTGGAATCGGAAGTCGTTGCTTTTCTCACTATTACATCAAGGGTGTCCAACTTTGGCAAAATTTTAAGACTTGTGGACTTCAACTCCCAGAATTCTCCCACCCAATGGGAATGCTGGGAGTTGAAGCCCATAAGTCTTAAAGCGGCCAAGGTTGGACATGACTGCACTGCACCATTCCCCAGATTTTAACTGTATTAATTTGCTTTTATACAAGGTGTTTTATTTATAGCTGCAAGGGCATTGGAAACTGGAAGGCATACTTTGCAGGGTAAAATAATAATAAAGACATGGAATAAAGGAGAAAAACTCACTTTATTTGCTGCATCAACCTTGGCACAGACAGCATCCATGGCTGCCCGTTCCTCCAACCGTTTCTGCTTCTTCTCCTTCCCTTTACTGGACTTCCTCTGCAACCAGGAGGGTTGAAATGCTAAGACACAACACACAAACAGAACTGAACAGTTCCCCATCTATTAAGGCTTCATCCATGACACAGGTAATCCTCCATTTACAACAATTGAGCCCCAAAATTTCTGTTGCTAAGTGAGACAGTTCTAAGTGAACTCCCCACCTTTCTTGACACAGTTGTTAAGCGAATCACTGCAGTTGTTATAGTCACACAGGTGTTAAGTGAATCTGGCTTCCCCATTGACTTTGCTTGTCAGAAGGTTGCAAAAGGGGATCCCATGACCCTGGGACACTGCAACAGACATAATGACCTGCCAGCTGCCAAACGTTTGAATTTTGATCATTTTGAAAAAAATGGCCATGAGTCAATTTTTTCAGTGCTATTGTAACTTTGAATGGTTACCAAACAAAATGGTTGTAAGTCAAGAATTACCTGTACTGGCCACCTCTGTGACTCTTCCTGAACTTTTCATTAATATATCTCTCACGTTCCAACTGGTTTGTACAGTGAATCAGGGTAGGCTAAAATAGGGGTGGCACAGCTTGTATCCTAACATTGGGGAAACCTGTAACTGGCATGAAGCATGCCATTCCCATAAGGCACAAAAAGAGGTTTAGCAGTTTGAGCACAACACGTTTTGTTTTATGGATGCCGTTAAATTCTTTTTTTCCTACCTCCGAGACTTTTTCTTATTTACCCCCACTTTAATTAGTCAGATTCCAAATTTTACAAAGAGAGTTTGTTTAGTGATTAAGGCACCAGGGTAGAAACTAGGACAGAATGAGTTCTATCCATTTCGCCAATAACTTAAGGCAGAGAACGTGCCCAATATGCCTATAAAATAAAAGAAGAAACAGACATCCTGCAATCTTTGGAACTTAAAATTATGTATAGTAATAATATAATTATATAAATATAATTATATAAACAGGATCTGTTTCTTCTTTTACATATATCTGTGTGTGTGTATGTGAATTATATTGTAGTATTGTATTGTATTAGATATATAATATATATTATAGGAGTATTAAGCATATTCTTTGCCTTGATATCTATCAACTATTTATCGATGTCTGTCTATATCTATCTACATCTATTTATCTATTATCTCTGTCTCTCTATGCCTGTCTGTCTTTGTCTGTATCTCTGTCTATCTATCAATCATCTATTTATGTCTGTCTGTCCATCCGTCCAATATCCTTGTCACCCCAAACCCACCCCTTGACTGTGTAAGATGCCCCCCACCCTTTGGCTGTGGAGGATGGGAACTGTAGTCTAGCACCCTCTTGGGAGGCCAGGAGAGAAAACTCACTCCAAGGAATTTACAAAAGGTTTCCCCCCCCTCCCAAACTCTGCTGAATATTTAAAAGAGAAGCCCCGCCGACCCCCATTTTCACCCCTAAGGGAGATATAATCGAAACTCTCTTGAGGTGAGCAGCTGTATAAATTAGAATAAGAGACCCATTTCTTCCTCATCTTGATCCTGACAGCCCGCCCCCCACCCAGTTTTTCTCTCGTTTTTCTCTCCCCCTCAGCCCCCTCCCCAATTTATAGCCTGCCCCCCCCATCCTTTCTCACCCTTCAGGCCAGGCTTTTCATCCCATTACCTCAAATTCTCCCCCAACCAGACCCCCCCCGTCCCCCCCGTTATATTCATCTCCCCCCCCTTAGTGGCCCCCTCCTCAAATATGATCCCCCTCTCGCGGTTCCTCTCGCCCCCCCCTCCGACTCCAACTCTGCCCCCTCCCTCCCTCCCTCAACCCCCCCTTACCCCCATGGTGATGGCGACCGCGAGCCCCCCACAGCCTCCCCAATGACGAGTGACCCGAAAGGGCGGAGATAAGATACTGCGCCTGCGCAGACGCCCCCCCCAAAAAAAAACCGACGGGGAAAGGCAAAGCGCGGCCTAAAGAACCCCTGACGCGCTGCGCGAGGCCCCCTCCCCGCGCCTGCGCAGCCAGGAGAAAGGGCAAAAAGAGAGGGCGGAAGGGCAGGACGCGCCTCTTCTCGGACGCGTGCGCGGAGGAAGAACTAATAGGCGGGAGAATAGTGGGGGGGAAAAGGAAGGCGAAAAGAGCGGGAAAGCGCGGATACAAAAAAAAAGGTAGAGGAGAAAAGAGTGCGCGTGCGCACTCACGTTCTTATATTCGCTCCGCCCTTTTCCCTAAACCCCGCCCTTTAACTCGAGTTCCGCGGGCGACGTGGGGGGGAATTGAATTTCTTAGCCGCTGATTGGCTAGAGCAACAACAACAAAAATATGACATGTTAATCTTGGTTAATATTAATTCAGTATTGATTAATAATATGAATGAAAGAGTTCCTCTGCCAGCCAGTTGTGGAAAATAAAATAAAATAAAATATAAAATACAATACAATACAATACATAAATTAAATTAAATAAATGAAATGAAATGAAATAAAAAAATAAGTCAGAAAACTACTTTGCTTTTACTATGGCCAGTGAAGGCGTCTGTTTTTATTTAACTATTGATTAAATCAAACTATGATCACAGACAACATTCTAATTTACCTTCCACCCCCAGAAAAGTAAGAGTCAAGCAAATATACATGAACTTTGCCTGAGAGAACACCCACCCCCCTTTCCCCCCCACAAAAATAAAATCTTAAAATCTCTCCTGAATGGCAAAGTTGAAATATAAATAAATCAAACCTTCAGGTTCCCTCGGTGGCATTCACATTTAAGCCAACCAGTGAATTTCCTTATTTCGAGATTTCTCCAGGGCCTTGAATCATAAACTAGCCAAGGGGGCTGCTTTCACACAGCCTGATCACCCCTCCCTCCAAACTAACCCAGATTAAAACCCAGGTTTAGTGTGTTGTGTGAATGCTCCAAAACACTGCGTGTTTTGCAAAGCAAACTTTGAGCAACAATACATCCACCCAACAGAAACCATTGATATTTCAATTTGCAAATTCCATAAACTTTTCTTTGGATGGGGAATTCTGGGAGTTGAAGTCCACCCATCTTAAAGTTGCCTTGAGATTACAAATCCAGTCCAAATCACACCTGTGTCTTCCTTGCCTCATTTTTTCCCCCTTGCCCTTCTCATGGGTGATTAATTCATGGCTTCCTTTAAATCTCTGTTTTTAAATCCCCAAATTGAATAACTGCTGAACCCCCCCCCCCAAAAAGAAATCTGGATAAACTCAATAAGGCATATTTTAGGAATGTACAACCAGGATCTTTGCGCCCTTATAAAGCTTCAGAAAGGGAGATTCATCAGTGAAACTTTCTTTTTTTTCCAAGACAGACCTTTGGTGGAAAGCTTCTTCAAAAATCCTTTCCTTCGCAATCCTTCCTCCTTCCCAAAAAAAAAATCTGATATTTTTTTTTTAATGACTGGAGTTTTAAGGTTGGAGTGCTCAACTTCCTTCCAAATCCTTCTGCGATCAGATAAATGATAAGTAGCTTAAAGGACCTTTGCACCTGCTAGGAATCTGAAGCAGACACCAGAGGGAGCTCATGTTGAAGATAATCTAGCCTACCCCCCCCCCCCCCAAAAAAAAAACTAAAACCCTTAGGGGTTGACCCCTTCCTGCCATTTTTCCCAGCCAGGAGTGGGTGGGGAAAAGGCTGGGCTGGCAGACCTTAAATTGAAGTGGCAGATGGCACAGGCTGGACTTTAAGTCAGAATCCCAGATGCTTCCCAGGAATGGCAGTTTAACCCCTGGGGTAATATTTTACAGGGTCCTATCATGCCCCTGCATAGATGGACCATAAGGAAGGCTGAGCGCCAAAGAATGGAGGCCTTTGAACCCTGGGGCTAGAGAAGACTCCTGCGAGCCCCTCGGACTTCAAGGCCATCCAACCGGTCAGTCCCAGAGGAGATCCACCCTGGCTGCTCTTTAGAAGGCTGGATCCTGAAGATGAAACTCAAAGACTTTGGCCACCTCATGAGAAGGAAGGACTCGCTGGAGAAGAGCCTGCTGTCAGGATTCCAGCAATCGCCCTAATAAAGTCATGATTCCCCAGCCAAACTTCAACATACTTCAAAGGATTCATGAGAGGTGATATACTGGCCCTGCCCTGTATGGAGCCAACTCTGGCTTATGTCATTTCCAGTCCCCTGTGACCCTGTTTCCCCTTCTCCCCCCTGGGGGTCTCATCAACCAGATTCTTCAATTACCGTATATACTCGAGCATAAGTCGACCCGAATATAAGCCGAGGCACCCAATTTTACCACAAAAAAACTGGGAAAACTTATTGACTCGGTATAAGTCGAGGGTGGGAAATGCAGCAGCTACTGGTAAATTTCAAAAATAAAAATAGATACCAATAAAATTACATTAATTGAGGCATCAGTAGGTTAAATGTTTTTGAATATTTATTTCAAAGAAAAACAGTAAACTAGCTCTGTAAGTGGAAAAGAGAGCCAACAAAACCAATATGGTATCAACAATAACTTTAAAAGTACAAAAACCTTAGCTCAATCAGCAACCAAGCTAAAACACAAGAGTTAAAATCCTTCAAAACTGGATTCCTCATCATCATCTGTATGTCCAAACAGAGTCACTCTCTCCCTTGCAAGAAAAAAGCATGTGTATGTGCTGCATGTACATCCTGTTTTGGAGAGCCACCATCTCTTTCACAGCTCTCTCTCATGCCTCATTGCATGTGCACACATGCCATGGCTCAGTAGTAGGTCAACATACAGATGTCACACTAGGTTCCCTCCTCAAAAGGAACATCCAACCTTTCTTGAGAAGTACAAACTTCATCTGTTCAGGATTGTGGTGACAAAGGTGAAGGAGGATGGGGCTGAGAGAAGGGAAGGGAAGAAAAGATAATTGACAGGGAGAAAGACAGGGAGAAACACCTGGAAGTGTGAGCCCTCGAGTTTCCTTAGGGAAGACCAGACAACAAGGGGAGAGGAGAGGAGGAGGAAGAGGAGGAGGAGGAGAGTTAAAAAAAAAAAGAGTGGGAAGCCAACTCACGCGTGCCATCAAAGCCAGGGGGAAGCGGGGCTTTCTCCGCCTGTTGCTGCCAGAGGAGTGCAGAGGGGGGGGAGTGCGGGGAAAGGGGGTTCGTGCCGAGGCTCCGCAAGCGATTACCAGATTTGCAGCTCCGTTTGTTGGCGAAGCTGGAAGCGCGCCCATTAATGGGGAAGGAGAGCCTGCAGCTCCGAAAGTCTTTTCACCGTTGGGGATTGAACAGGAGAGCCGCAAACGCCGCGCTCCCCAGGAAAGGGCGGCCCTCTTCCTCTCGGCGGCTCCCGCCACAGCGCAGCCAGGCACTTTGTCTCGCTGCCCCCGGAGCAGCTCTTCGCTGCTAGGGTAGGGGGCAGAGGAGGCTGCCTGAGCCTGGCGACCCCAAGCGGCCTCTCCTTCCCCATTAACGGGCACCCGGGGCCCCCATGAGCTCCTGCGTTGCGCGCTTCCAGCTTCGCCAACAAACCGCCAGGCTCAGGCAGCCTCCTCCGCCCCCTACCCTAGCAGAAAAGAGCTGCTCCAGGGGCAGCGAGACAAAGTGCCTGGCTGCGCCATGGCGGGAGCCCCCGGAGCAGCTCTTCGCTGCTAGGGTAGGGGGCGGAGGAGGCTGCCTGAGCCTGGCGGTTTGTTGGCGAAGCTGGAAGCGTGCAACGCAGGAGCTCGCGGGGGCCCCGGGCGCCCGTTAATGGGGAAGGAGAGGCCGCTTGGGGTCGCCTGTGTGGCCCTCAGCGGGTAGACAGCCGCGGCAGCGATGCTGCCCTGGAGGCGCAATCGGTTGCAGCCACGCCAGCGCAGGCCAGGCATGGTGCCGTAGCGGCTGACTCGAGTATAAGCCGAGGGCGGTTTTTTCAGCACAAAAAATGGGCTGAAAAACTCGGCTTATAGTTGAGTATATACGGTAAGCCCTTTCACGGGTTGGGTGTCATCAATCACATTCTCCAATTACGTGCTGGGTGTTCATCAGTCAGGTTCTCCAATTAAATATATTCGGGGCAAAAGCTCTGGTATTTGAGTGACAATCTTTGAAAGAGAAGAGTTGGAATGTGCTTCCGCTTTCAAACTGCTTTTCCAGATTTCCTTCTCTCCCTCCACTCCTTTCCCAGGCCTGGGAATGTTTTTATGAATTGACACCTAATGCTGGGAAAGATGGAGGGCAAAAGAAGAAGAAGGGGACAGCAGAGAAGGAGGGGGCTGGATGGACTCATTTGAAGCAGTCGGTGTGAACTTAAATGGACTCCGGAGTATGGTAGAGGACAGGAAGACCTGGAGGAACGTTGTCCATGGGGTCACGATGGGTCGGACACGACTAACAACAACACAATGCCCTTGCTAAAGATTCAAATGCAGGGAGTCCTTGACTCACAACAGTTCATTTAGTGACCATTCAAAGTTACGACAGTGCCGAAAACGAGTAGGTGGCAGAGCCCAATGGGTGACAGAGGCCACCCTGGTCTGCTCTACATCTGGCCACTCCAGGAGATCTCGACCTCTTTGTAGAGCACCAAGCTTGGAATCGGCTCCCTTGGTTAAAAGTTATTCCGGGCAGGAAGTTTATCCCATTCCTCCAACCCCAAACTCTGGTTGACCACTGGGCTTTCAGTCGGGTACTTTCTTCTGGGAGTGAGGTGGGGTTCAGTTTCTTATTAGCCCAGGATATTCCTCGCTCCCCTCCACCCCAGGTCTCCAACTCCTCCTCCTTCCCTCCGTGATCTGACATCTATTGCACGATCCCTGTGGTATATAGGACATTTTTCCAGGTGGATCTTTTTACCACAGATAATTAGAATAGAATAGAATAGAATAGAATAGAATAGAATAGATAATCAGAGTTGGGAGGGACCTTATAGGTCATCTAGTCCAACCCCCTACCCAAGCGGGAGACCCTACACCATTTCTGACAAATGGCAGTAGAGAGTAGAGTAGAGTAGAATAGAATAGAATAGGAATAAGAATATAATAATAGAATTAGAATTATTAGAATTAGAATTAGAATTAGAATTAGAATTAGAGTAGAGTATAATTATTTATTGGCCAAGTGTGATTGGACACACAAGGAATTAGTCTTGTTGCAAATACTCTCAGTATACACAAAAGAAAAGATACATTCATCAAGAATCATAAGGTACAACACAATGAGAGTCATAGGGTACAATAAGAATAGAATAGAATAGAATAGAATAGAATAGAATAGAATAGAATAGAATAGAATAGAATAGAATAGAATAGAATAATTTATTGGCCAAGTGTGATTAGACACACAAGGAATTAGTCTTGTTGCAGTATACACAAAAGAAAAGACACATTCATCAAGAATCATAAGGTACAACACTTAATGAGAGTCATAGGGTACAATAAGAATAAAATAGAATAGAATAGAATAGAATAGAATAGAATAGAATAGAATAGAATAGAATAATTTATTGGCCAAGTGTGATTAGACACACAAGGAATTAGTCTTGTTGCAGTATACACAAAAGAAAAGACACATTCATCAAGAATCATAAGGTACAACACTTAATGAGAGTCATAGGGTACAATAAGCAATCAAATCATACTAGGAAACAGACAATATAAATTGTTAAGATACAAGCAACAAAGTTAAAATCATACAGTCATAAGTGGGGAGGAGATGGGTGAAAGGAAGGATGGGAAGATTAATAGTAATAGTAGTGCAGACTTAGTAAACAGTTTGACAGTGTTGAGGGAATTATTTGTTGAGCAGAGTGATGGCATTTGGGGAAAAAAACTCCCCTTGAGTCTAGTTGTTCTGGTGTGCAGGGCTCTATAGCATCGTTTTGAGGGTCGGAGTTGAAGCAGTTTGTGTCCAGGATGTGAGGGGTCTGTAGATATTTTCACAGCCCTCTTTTTGACTCAGGGTGCAGGATCCAGGTCCTCCATGGTAGCCATTGGTAGCCATTGGTAGCCATTATTTTTTTCGGCAGTCCTAATTACTCTCTGAAGTCTGTGTCTGTCCTGTTGGGTTGCAGAACCAACTGGCTTAAATATGGGACTTGTCCTCACTTGGGTCATTTAAGAAAAAAAGAACCTTCAACTGCAATTCACGGTGAAAGGAGTATTTTTACTAAAGTCAAGCAGTTACAAGATAGGGGGAAAAAAACAGAAGTCAGATCTGAGGTTTGGGCAGGAAAACAGCCTACTTACTTTTCCTTTTCCCAGGTCCTTCGCCCCCCGCCCCCCCACCTCTCCGATTATCTTCCTGTGTCTGATTTCAAACAAATTGTTTTGGTAACCCTTCGGCTAGGGCGGCATTCCATTCCCATGCTTGATGGCCTTGAGGTTCGGCCCAGCAATGTCTCTGGCAGGCAGTGGGTGTAGAGTTTGGGTTTCTGCTGGTCTCCCTCATCCCCAACCCAGGATTCCTGGAAGTCTGGCATCAAGGAAGCAGCACTGGGGCAAAGCAGGGTGGGAGCCCTGACCCCCTGCCTTGCTTGGAAAGTAGACAGACCCCCATCCCACTTAAGGGGGTCATAAGACCGACTATGGTTTGTATTGTACAGAAATCCCCTTTCCATATGACCTGTGAACGGATTTTCCTTCTCCCTTCTTTTCCTTCCTTCTGTCCAGACTATTTCTTTTCTTCCTTTTTTTACTCCCTTTCTTCCCTTCCATCCACATTCCTTCCTAGCCCCTCTTCTCACTCCATCACTCTCTTCCTTCCTTCCATCTTCCTTCCCAGTCCCCCTCTCTATCCCTTTTCTTTCCTTCCCTCCCAGTCCCTTTCTCCCTCCATCCCTCTTTTCTTCTTTCTTTCTTTCCTTCCTTCCCACTCCCTTTTTCTCCCTCCATCCCTCTCTTCCTTCCTTCCCTCCCAGTCCCTTTCTCCCTCCATCCCTCTTTTCTTCTTTCTTTCTTTCCTTCCTTCCCAGTCCCTCTTTCTCCTCCATCTCTCTCTTCCTTCCTTCCCTCCCAGTCCCTTTCTCCCTCCATCCCTCTTTTCTTCTTTCTTTCCTTCCTTCCCACTCCCTTTTTCTCCCTCCATCCCTCTCTTCCTTCCTTCCCTCCCAGTCCCTTTCTCCCTCTATCCCTCTTTTCTTCTTTCTTTCTTTCTTTCCTTCCTTCCCAGTCCCTCTTTCTCCCTCCATCTCTCTCTTCCTTCCTTCCCTCCCAGTCCCTTTCTCCCTCCATCCCTCTTTTCTTCTTTCTTTCCTTCCTTCCCAGTCCCTCTTTCTCCCTCCATCTCTCTCTTCCTTCCTTCCCTCCCAGTCCCTTTCTCCCTCCATCCCTCTTTTCTTCTTTCTTTCCTTCCTTCCCACTCCCTTTTTCTCCCTCCATCCCTCTCTTCCTTCCTTCCTTCCCTCCCAGTCCCTTTCTCCCTCCATCCCTCTTTTCTTCATTCTTTCCTTCCTTCCCAGTCCCTCTTTCTCCCTCCATCCCTTCCTTCCTTCCTTCCTTCCTTCCTTCCTTCCTTCCCAGTCCCTTTCTCCCTCCATCTCTCTCCTTCCTTCCCTCCTTCCCAGTCCCTTTCTCCCTCCATCCCTCTTTTCTTTCCTTCCTTCCCACTCCCTCTTCCTTCCTCCATCCCTCTCTTCCTTCCATCCCAGTCCCTTTCTCCCTCCATCCTTCTCTTCTTTCCTTCCTTCTCCCTGTCTTCCCACTTTGCACAAATAGTTAGTTTTAACCAACCAAGCTAATGCTTTAGTATGCTATTGAACCCATCCTCTCCTCTTATGTTACGAGGCAAAACATGATACAAATCCCCAAAACGAGTTTATTCTACAATCCAGGGAGCCATACAGCCCAGGCCAAAATGTTGCCAGGGAGGACCCAACTCAACGGATGCCTTTCTATTGTTAGCAAACCAAGGAGACTCTGAAATTCCTAACCCAGCCAGGTAGAAGAGATTGATGGAGAAATCTCAGTCTATCTCTGTTCTAGAGCTATCTATTCATATGCCTAGGAGTTCACAACACCTTGATAGTAGATAATACTACTAGTAGTAGTAGAACCGTAGTAGTAGTAATAATAATAATAAATCAATAATAATAATAGCTACATAGCCCAGTGCGTCCATATTAGTCGGTAGCCATCCAATCAAAGCTGCTCAGAAAAGAGAAATTGAGGAAGAGAAGAAGAGAAGAAGGAGAAAAAAAAAGGAGAGATCAAGGCTAAAGGAATTTAGCTTATGCAGAGCCCCATCTCAAACAGGCAATATTAAAAAGAAAAAAAATCTCTTTTTTTCACTCACAAGCTGTCTAACCCTTCCAAAACTAAAGGGGAAAAAAAATAATCATCATCAATCTTTCTTCTCAACACAAGAAAATATAACAACAACAGGAAGCTGAGCTTCATTTTGCATTTTCTCTGATTTTGCCATCACCTTGAAACCTGTCCCCCCCCTCCCCCCCCCCGCACAACAAACTGCAAACAACACCACAACCCATCGGCCCGGTCTTTGCTAGAGGGAAATGATATCTCCTCCTCTTCTTGATCCCTTCCTCCTTCTAAAACATGAAAAGAATTCCACCCTCCCGTGTTTTATCTCTCCAGCAGAATCGGGTGTTTCTGCACAAACGGAGATGATCAAAAGGCACCGGCTTGTGAATAAAACAGACGTTTGTGCAAGAGAAATGGCCTTGTGCCATTCGGGGGGGGGGGGGTTCTGTGTGTGTGTGTGTGTGTGTGTGTGTGTTCCCCCCCTTGATTCTGGTTCTAATTCTGATTTTGGCCTCCCCCAGGAATGATTCCAACACATTCAGGCTCTCTGATTTTGATTTTTCCAACTGTTTTCTGGGTGAGTCCCAGGAAAAACAACAACAACAATAGAGGTAGTCCTTGACTTGCAACCATTTGTGGAGGGACCGCTAGAAGTCACAAGGAGATCAAAAAATGTGACTCACAGAACCACACTTACAACCATCACAACATCCTCCTGATCATGTGATCAAAATTGGGGCAACTTGGCAACCAATATGGTTTCACATCTTCTCTCTCTCTCTCTCTCTCTTTCCCCCTTTCTCTTCTTTGTTTCTCTTTGTCTCTCTCCTCTTCCTTTCTCTTTCTCGCGCTCTTTCTTTTTTTCACTCTTTTTCTCTGTCTCTTTGTCTTTTGCTCTTTTTTTCTTTCTCTCTCTCTTTTCTCTTTCTTTCTCGCTCCCTATTTCAATCTCTTTTGTTCTCTTTCTTTCTCCGTCTCGCTTTCTCTCCGTCTTTTGCTCTTGTTTTTTTTCCTCTTTTTCCTCTTGCTTCCTCTTTCTCTTTTGCTCTTTCTCTTTCTTTTTCTCGCTCCCTCTTTCTCTCTTGTTCTCTTTCTTTATCACTTTCTCTCTGTCTCTTTTGTCTTTTGCTCTTGATTTTTCTTTCTTTCTCTCTCTCTCTCTTCTCTTTCTCTCTCTTGTTCTCTTTCTGTGTGTGTGTGTGTGTGTGTAACGGAGGTTCCTTGCACAGCCAGCTCATGTAACCCGTCTCCAGGGAAAGGCCAAGGTGACAGCAAGAGAAGCCAAAGCTCATTTCACCAGCTTGGCTGCCTTCCCAGGGCTGCTCCCATGTCCTTCTTCCGGAGAAGGGCCCGACCTGTCTCCCGGCTCTTCCCGCCAAAGAGGAAAATGACCCAGGTGGGGAAAAAGTGGGGGATGGAGTAGATCGGATCCCCAAACTCCGCTGAGCTCTCTCTTCCCTGATGCCCTTTGGTTCCACCTGCTTGGTTCTCCTTCCTTTCCACGTTCATCTCGCCTCCTTCCCCAGCCTGGGTGCATCCTCCAGCCGATACTTCCTGGCTGAGAGCTGCTGCGGTTGAAGGCAGCCTCCATTCCTGGCTGGGCTGAACAGAGGAGACCAGCAGCCTCTCTGAAGCGTCCCTCCCTCCCTCCTCCCTCCTCTCCTTCCCCCTCTTCCTCCCTTCCTTTTCCTTTCTTCTTCTCTTCCTGCTCCTCCTGCTCCTCCTTCCTCCTCTCCTCTCCTTCCTTCCCTCCTTTCCCGTTTTCTCTTCCCCTTCCTCCTCCCCTCCTTCCCCTTTTCCTTTCCTTGCCTTTTCTCCTTTTCCTTCTCCTACTTTCCCTTCCTTCTCTCTTCTCCACCCCCTTCCTTCCCTCCTTTTCCTTTTCCCCCTCCTCCTCCTCCACCTCTCCTCCTTTCTCCTCCTCCTCTCTTCTCCTCTTCCTCCTCCTCCTTTCCCTCCCTCCTCCTCACCTGTCCTTTCCTCCTTTCCCTTCCTTCCTTCCCTCCTTTGCCTTTATCCTCTTCCTTATCTCCTTCTCCCCCTTCCTCCTCCTCCTCCTCTCTTCTCCTCTTCCTCCTCTCCATTCCCTTCCTCCTTTTCCTTTGTTATCTTCCTCTTCTCCTTCCCTGTCTTCCTCCCCTCCTTCCTCCCCGTCCTCCTCCTCCCTTCTGTTCTTCCTTCTCCTCCTTTCCCTCTCTCCTCCTCCTCCTCCTCCCCTCCTTCCTCCCCTCCCTTTCCTTTTTTCTCCTCCTCCTCCTCCTCCTCCTCCTCCTCCTCCTCCTCCTCCTCCTCCTCCTCCTCCTCCCCTTCCCCCTCCTCCTCCCCTCCTTTTCCTATTTTATCCTCCTCCTCCTCTCCATTCCCTTCCTCCTCCTCCTCCTTCCCTCCCTTTCCTTTTTTCTCCTCCTCCTCCTCTCCCTCTTCCTCCCCTCCTTTTCTTATTTTATCCTCCTCCTCCTCTCCTTCCCCCTCTTCTTCCCCTCCCTTTCCTTTTTATCCTCTTCCTCCTCCTCCTCTCTTTCCCCCTCTTCCTCCCCTCCCTTTTCTTTTTTCTCCTCCTCCTCCTCCTCTCCTTCCCCCTCTTCCTCTCCTCCTTTTCTTATTTTATCCTCCTCCTCCTCTCACCCTCCCCCTCTTCCTCCCCTCCCTTTCCTTTTTTCTCCTCCTCCTCCTCTCCCTCTTCCTCTCCTCCTTTTCTTATTTTATCCTCCTCCTCCTCTCACCCTCCCCCTCTTCCCTCCCTTTCCTTTTTTCTCCTCCTCCTCCTCTCCTTCCCCCTCTTCCTCCCCTCCCTTTTCTTTTTTCTCCTCCTCCTCCTCCTCTCCTTCCCCCTCTTCCTCTCCTCCTTTTCTTATTTTATCCTCCTCCTCCTCTCACCCTCCCCCTCTTCCTCCCCTCCCTTTCCTTTTTTCTCCTCCTCCTCCTCTCCTTCCCCCTCTTCCTCTCCTCCTTTTCTTATTTTATCCTCCTCCTCCTCTCACCCTCCCCCCCCCCCAAACCATCCAAGGCAGGAGATGGCTTGGCACTGTTTGGCCAAAGGCACAGCTGCCACTTCTAAACGCTTAACCCCTCCAGCACTGGACGGCTCCTTCCCAGCCCCAGGGAGCAGATGGAAGGGACCCTAATAAAAGAGTTGAAATCACAAGGGGAGGGGAGTTTAATTCCTTTCCCCCCCCACCCCCCTCTGCAGTCAGCTGGGTGATACCCCCAACGCCCCTGGGCGATTTTGCTTGGTCCCACCCCTAATCTGGCAGGCTCCCCAGTACCTATTAACGGGGGGGGGGGGGGGAGTTTGGTGGTGCTAGGAAAGCTAACCTTGGCAGCTGTTCCAGGGGGCTTTCCCCCACCACGATTAAAAGATAAAGGCAATGAAGAGATCGCGCTCCGTCCCTCGTCTCCTTGTCTCCCGCCACCCCCCCCCCCCCAAAAAAAAAACCCCTCCAAACCCTCCGAATTTAGAATTTAGAGCAGGAAGGAAAAACTTGCTCCTGGTTTCCTTCTCCCTCTTCACTCCCCATAGCACCTCTCCGCGTAATAATTATAATAATTTCCCTTTGGCTTGGAGTGCCGGGGGGGGGGGGGGGGGGGAAGAGGAAAAAAAAAAAGGGGGGGGGTCTGTCTCTTTAAGAAAGTCAGGTTGCAAAGGAGCAGATGGCATCTCCCTCTAGAGTCCTTGTTCTTTGTGTGGCTGCACAAAAGAGGGAGCCTGTCTCTCCTGAATTTATTCCCCCCCCCATTTCTCCCCCCCCTCAAACCCCCCCCCTTGCCTTTTGTGCCGGGGTGGGCTTGGGTGCGGGAGAAGCCAGCCAGAAGGCCTGGATGGGAAGAAGAGAAGAAGAGAAGGAAGCATCTCAAAGAGAAGAAGAAAAAAAAAAAAAAAGCAGGGGCAGGTTTGACCAGGGCTGACATGTTTTGCAAAAGTCAACTTTGCATTTGGAGAGAAAAAAATGGGGGAGGGGGATGTCGTTGTCTTTGGAGAAAATGGGGGGGGGGGGTGTTTCGTCTTTGGGAGGAGGCAACTCCCAGCTTTCCCCTCAACAAGGAGAGATGCATAGCTAACGAATCTCCTGGCTTGACTTACGACCGCCATTTCCGTTGCAAAACAAGGCGGCGAGTGACTGGTTTTTTTTTTTTTTCCACGGTCGTTAAGTGAACCAGGCTTTCCTCCCTTTGGCTCTTCTTGCCAGAAGCCGGCTGGGAAAGTCGCCAACGGCCATGCCATCACCCTGGGAAGTCCTTGCGAACCGTGGTAAATACGGGGCAAGACCCCTTCCTGAATCCCCAATCAGAAAACCGTGGGGCCGTGGGGGGTTGTGTTAAGTGCGAGGATCAGTCCTGAGTCCCTTTTTTTGTTTGTTCCAGGGCTATTGTAACCTTGAACGCTTGCTTAAAGAAATGGTTGTAAGCCGAGGAGTATTTATAATTCACCCTGAAGGTCAAACGGATGAATTCAATCATTTCTCCCAAGAACGAAGCCAGTTTGAAGTTTCCACTTAGCTGGGAAAGATCATATGCACCTTCATAAGGCGTGTGTGTGTGTGTGTGTGCATACACACTTTGGGGGTCATTGTGGACTCCCAATGACCGCTTGGAATCCCAGGGGTCTCCAACCTTGGCCACTTAAAGACTTGTGGACTTCAACTCCCAGAATTCCTCAGCCAGCAAGCTGAAGGCCACAAGTCTTAAAGTGGCCAAGGTTGGAGACCCCTGGCTTGGACTGCAACCATCCCCGCAGGTTTTTTGACAAGAGATCAGAAGAGCTTTGGCCTTCTCGCCTCCTTCCTGGGGCTCAGAGGGAGTGACTGGACCAAGGTCAGCCAGATGGCCTCGGATTTCTCTTGTCAGCTTACAGATGGTGGACTTCAACTCCCAGAATTCAAATGCTTTCTTTCAGAATTCTGGGAGGTGGGAATCCATCTGTCTTCAGGTTGCCACGGTTGAGATCTGGTCCTTAAAGTAGGGGTCTCCAACCTTGGCCACTTGAAGACTTGTGGACTTCAACTCCCAGAATTCCCTAGCCAGCTTGAAGCCCACCCCTCTTAAAATATGCTAGTTGGGAGATTCTGGGAGTTGAAGTCCACCCCTCTTAAAATATGCTGGCTAAGGAATTCTGGGAGTTGAAGTCCACCCCTCTTAAAACATGCTGGCTGGGGAATTCTGGGAGTTGAAGTCCACCCCTCTTAAAACATGCTGGCTGGGGAATTCTGGGAGTTGAAGTCCACCCCTCTTAAAACATGCTGGCTGGGGAATTCTGGGAGTTGAAGTCCACCCCTCTTAAAACATACTGGCTGGGGAATTCTGGGAGTTGAAGTCCACCCCTCTTAACCTTGCTAAAGCTGAAAAACATTGCCAAGAAGGATGAAGAGGAATGAAGCAATGAGCAGCATTTCTGGTAAAGATGGGAGAATATGATGGGAGGGAAGGGTTGAGTTCATGAAGGAGCGTCTTGTCTCATTCCTGGTCAGGCCAACGTTTAGTTTAGAAGACCACAAAGATGGTCATGACAAAAGGAGGTGGAGACTGCAAGGAAAACATGAGCTTGCCCCCGGGGAAAACAGGAAGAGATGAGAAAGAACCTCAAGATTGACTCTCTTTGGCGTAGAAGGCAGGAATAGGAAATGCCATTTGGCTTCCAGGATTCTGTTCATAGAACTTACACCAATAAAGGAGAATTCTTCCATTTCTCTTTCCTGACCTGGTCTGCTTTGTGACAAGCTGACATCCTGTGGCTTGGAGAGGGCTATCCTAGCTTGCTCCCTTGACCAGATAGAAACACAACGGAGTCTCTGCTGACTGTAATTCTTTTCGGACATCAGCCTCTCTCTCCAGCATTGCAATTATTCAGCCCTCTGGAGCCTTTTGGGGTTCTGAAAAGAACAACCCCCCCCCGCCCTCCCCCGGGTGATTCAGAACCAGCCGATCCGCCAGCGGGAATGTCTGCCTTGTACGCACACACAAACAGACACACGTCCATGCACAAGCCATATGTGTTCCCTTCCATCTTGACGGGAGAAGAAATCAGCCTGTGCAAGGAAGGCGGCTGGAGAGGGTGGGATCCTTCAGGGATCCTTGGCGATGGCCTCCAGATCCAGACGCCTCCAGAAACCTCAACCCACAGCCCCTCCCCAGCCCATGGGAGGGGAGAATTGATCAACTCGGTTGGTCGCTTCTAAATTTAGGCGCTTTGATTACAGTTGGCTTGGGGGGAAAAAATCGGTGGAAAATCCTCAGCGTCGGAGGAGAATGGAATTGGCGTTCCAGAAAGGGAGCGAGAGCGAAGGCATGTGCAGAGTGAAAGGGAGGCACACATACACACACAGGTGTTTCTTTATCACACTGGCAGAAGCGTGTCTTGCTTTCGTGGCCTGGCTGGC